>CM033639.1:23726281-23883781 GCA_019453435.1 Rhinogobius similis | reverse complement strand
CTGCTGGTGCCAGAGTCAGGACTAAACATGGACCGGCCTCCTACTGGTGCCAGAGTCAGGACTAAACATGGACCGGCCTCCTCCCGCTGGTGCCAGAGTCAGGACTAAACATGGGCCGGCCTCCTGCTGGTGTCAGAGTCAGGACTAAACATGGACCGGCCTCCTGCTGGTGCCAGAGTCAGGACTAAACATGGACCGGCCTCCTGCTGGTGTCTCTGGTCTGACAGGGTTTAAAACATTTGTGTTTAGCTGTGCATACGACTTAAAGGATTTCATATTTTATATTTACCTTTTAAAACTTTTTTTTTTAAACAAATATGACTTCTATCTATTTTTTTCTGTTCTGTAAAGCCCTTTGAATAAGTTTCTGTACAAATTGTGCTCCACACGTGCCTTGCCTCTTTGTTGCGAGAGAAAACTAAAGGTTTTTAAATTGGGTCTAGCCTGTAATGTCTGGCCTTAAAGTTAGTGTGGAACCATTCTGATGGAGGGTGTGCCACCTGCTGGTCTGTCTGTTTGTTTGTTTGTTTGTTTGTTTTACAATAACTACACAACTAACTGAATAAATACAAGATAGATTGGCCAGAAAGGTTACACAGTGCACCACCTCATTTTAATCCTAGAAAGCATTAACTCTTTCACCTTTGGTATTAAAGCATCAAGCTCCATGTCACTTCCATGTGTTTGTAGCACAAGCTCGTATTAAAGCTCTCATATCATTCGGTTTCATTTAATTCTGTTTTATTCAGACATTTTGAGCTAAATAAATACAAATAATATAAACCAAGTCTGAAAAAGGCTGAAGCCTGAACTTGTGTTGCCTACTCACTCACAAGTATCAGAGTACTTTTATTTTGACTAAACCGTCTGGACTTTTGATGTTTTGTGGTATTTTGAGGTTAATTCCAGTCTATGCAGTGAAATCCCTTCATGTTCCACTTCACTTTTGGGAACATGACAGAATTTACAGTGTTGTTGTTGTTGTTTCCAGACCTTTAAAGGGGCTACACTTAACTCTAAACTGTTGCTTTGATGAATTGTTGTGTGGTGGTCATAAACAGAGAGCACACACTGATGATTAAACACTTGTCTCTGGCTGCTGTTAGCTTTAGCTTCATGCAAAACTCTGGAGCCTGATTTCCCTGGCAAATAAGTGTTTGGCTCACAGCGTCATAAGCATCACAAACTCATTTAAGGGATACTCATTTGAATAAAAGACATTAAAAGTCAAAGAGTTGTGCTTTAGTTGTGGTTAAATATGTCGCGTTGTACTTTTACAAGAAAACACTGAAGAAAATGACTGAGGGACTTGGGCAGCAATTCAAAACCCATGTGGACCTTCAGGCTTCATCGGGGCAAGCGCCTGATGAAGGATTCTGATTTGGACGTTTCCTGTAGTTTTTGGTGTTTCTTTCTCCTGTTCCTGAATGAGCTCCTGGAGGAACACCACACTGAACTTCACCCCTGAAGGACTCACTGATCACTTTTCTTCAGTGACAATTAGAAAGATGGCGAGTGTTGTTGGCTTGTGGTCATTAATGCATGATGCCGAAAAATATTGGGTGTTTCCCAATTGCCAGGATCCTTCCTCCCAAGACAGGGTTTATGGAGGTTTCAAAAAATCAAATTCATTGCTTTTTAATCATTGCCTTTCAACACTGTTAATGTCAACGTCAAAACAAGACATTTACGCTTTTATCGTTTCAAAACTATGGCTTTTCACCACTGGGCAATAGAAAGACCAGAATATAATAAACTACTTTACAATATTAAACAAAGCTAATTTAAATGAACGTTTATCCATGCAAATGTATGTTTTGAACCCTTTCATTTACTTTTTTAATTATGTGATCAAAGCTCTGAACATCTTGGTTCAATAAATCCAGTACATCTGAGAGTCAAACTAAATTTGAACATCATGGACGCACACTTCTGATTGGCTGATTCAGGAGAGCGCTCTGAGACATGGACTGCAATAATTATTTGTTCTCATTTTTATCAAGTTTAGAGTTATTGTTCTGATGGATAAAGCTTTTTACTGTTTTTTAGATTTAATACCTGTGGAATTTAATGCATTATAAGGCCTTTTGCCAAAATTCATTTCATGACTTTTAATACTTTTTAATATCCCTGGCTATGCGTGCGCTGGTGAGGACGCAGCGAGGCCCCCCGACCCACATCGAGTGGCCCGACATATGCAGGAGGCAGCCACGGAGCCTCCTGATGGTGCTGGAGCCACAGGTGGAGGGGATTTTTGGCACAGCAGTGGAAACTCACTCTCATGCAGTAAACCCAGAGGTGACGGTGATCTATGGTGCAAACCCCGCAGCCCGGGAGGTGTAGGAGCGGGGGTGGAATGTCTTTACAGCCGAGCCACAGGTCTGAGAGCGGGCAGGAGGCTGCAGACCGGGCCGCTGGATCGTCATTGTCTCCCTGCACGTTCAGGAGAGCCTGCTCTTGGTGGAGGAAACTATTCATAATCCAGGGCAGTGAATTTATTTCTCAGTTCTATGTCTCTGGTGTTTGCTGAGCGTGAGGACTGGCACCCTGGAGCCGCTGCGGGACATGACGAGGGTCCATGGGTCAGGCTGAACAGGAGTGGGGTTGATGCGAGCTTTAGGCCGTGCTCCTAGTTGGAACCAGTGGTAATCGTCTGCGACACCCAGAGCTGAGAAGGAGACCCGCCCGATCTCGCGGCCATTGGTGGAATAGTTAGCGGTGTCGGCTAACGGTGAGCTGGTGGCGGTGGCATGGGTCTTACCCAGGATTTACCAGTTCACAGTCTTCCTGGATTTTAAAAAAGGGAAGAAATCCACTGTTTCAGCTCTTAGGCCTGCACATGTCTCACCGCTGGAGGTGAGTGAAGGCATGGTAGCTCACCTCTAGCTCGCTTGCTGTTCCCCGATCCAGTGTCTTTTGTAGTAAAAAAAACGTTAAAATCTGGGCATCCGATGGTTAATAACGATTAATCTAGATAAAAACATTGTTAAAAACCACTATTGTCTGGGTTGGGTGCAAAAGGGTGTCTTAAAAGCATAAAAATAGACTTTGTTTAGGACTTGGTGTCTCTACAATCATGTACACAAAAGGAAGATGGTATGTTAAGACTGCTTAGATTGGAAAATTCCACTCGTCGTTATAAAAAGTCCTGATAAATGTTTGGTGCCACAATTATTGAGAATGTTATGTTATGTAATGTTGGTGATGCGTGAAGCGCTTGGGTTCTGGCTGGGGTTGTGTACACGGTCTGTTTATGTGAAGCTGAGTTTGCCTTAGACACAGAAGGCTCTGCAAGTTTATACTGCAGGACAATGTTATTACAGCCTGCATGTGTCCGTGATCACACACATGCACAGGTTTGATGAATCCCTAAAACTGAAATGACAAATAAGGTGTAAAACTGGATCATTAGTGTGCAGTTTGATTCCATATGTATGAAGATATTACTGTTGTAAAATGATTTGCACACCTCTAATTCTATCTGTCTGGAATAAGAAGTGTTTTAATTCAATTTGTGGATTTCTATTTCAACTTGTCCGTGTGTAATTTGTCTTGTGCATGTGTAAAATAATGGTATTGTCTCTAAATACTATTATTATTATTATTGAAATATAGTGTAACAACTAATAAGATGGATTACAAACAGACAAGATAAATGACACACTCACAAATTAAATTGTGCACAAATTGAATTACACACACACAAATCAAATTACGGGTGTGCACTTTGAATTCCAAACACTTATTACAAATACACTGAAAACACAGACTCGCATCATTTTGCAACAATAACCACCATAAATGTGTGGAGTGCCTGTTTCTCCTGGGTATTATAGACACTGTCCCTGACAGTAAGGGCGCTCCTCCGGGTCAGGACCCTAGCTTGGATCTGGAGAATGGCCCCTGTGCTGAACTGTGGTAACCAACGGCCCCTGAAAGAGTTAACCCCAGCAGCACTGAAGGATGGGAACATGAACGTCCTTAAACCATAGAACTATAATAAAACCTGGAAGATGAATCCAAGATGGCCGTCCTGTTTATCCCTATGGAGAGTGCTCATTGGCGCATGACCCCAAAAAAGTTTCTTACTTCCGCATTTACTTCCTGATACGAAGGCTGCCATCTTTGTTTTACTTCCTGAAACAGAGGCTGCCATCTTTGCTTTAGGGCGCCACGTGACGACAATCCCCCACTTCATATAAAAACGGTAATTTCGGTGATTTTAGAAACGGTAGAAAAGAACATTTCCTTCTATTTTATTTAAATACCGATAATAATTCAGTCCTGTCTGCAATTATAATGTGCAATTTTAGAAAAAGGCTGGTTCCAAGAGGCTGCAGTACCTCGCACGGCCACTAATCAATCTGGGACCACAGACAGAGGGGGCGTACCTTATCCAGTTCATTTAATACATCCATGCCTTAAACCTAGTGCCCACTGCACCATTTTGGTCGTCTGCGATTAAACATTTCTGATGTGGAAAATCTGTCTTAAAATGTGGGCTGTGAGGCTCCAGGTGAGACGGAGACGAAGATTAAACTTAAGAACCAAAGACGAGCTGTGACTGATACAAAATTTTTAACGATCTGGGTCCCACAGTGAGCCTCTTCTCACTGTATCTACAATGTGTGCCAAACATGTGACCGACAGTAAACACAAACATGTGACCAACAATAAACACAAACATGTGACCGTAAATACAAACACGTGACAGACAGTAAACACAAATATGTGACCAACAATCAATATAAACATGTGATCAACAATAAACATAAACGTGACCGTAAACGCAAACATGTAGCCATAACAAACATATGACCAACAGTAAACGCAAACATGTAGCCATAACAAACATATGACCAACAGTAAACACAAACATGTGACCACCAGTAAACACAAACATGTGACCACCAGTAAACACAAACATGTGACCAACAGTAAATATAAACATATGATCAACAGTAAACACAAACATGTGACCAACAGTAAACACAAACATGTGACCAACAGTAAACACAAACATATGACCAACAGTAAACACAAACATATGACCAACAGTAAACACAAACATGTGACCAACAGTAAACACAAACATGTGACCAACAGTAAACACAAACATATGACCAACAGTAAACACAAACATGTGACCAACAGTAAACACAAACATGTGACCAACAGTAAACACAAACATGTGACCACCAGTAAACACAAACATGTGACCAACAGTAAACACAAACATGTGACCAACAGTAAACACAAACATATGACCAACAGTAAACACAAACATGTGACCACCAGTAACATGTGACCGACAGTAAACACAAACATATGACCAACAGTAAACACAAACATATGACCAACAGTAAACACAAACATGTGACCAGCAGTAAACACAGATATGTGACTGACACAAACATTCTTTCATTTAGTGACCTTTACAAATGCAAAAGTTAGCATGTAGCACTAGCCTCAGCTAACATGCACAGCTACAGCGACGTCACCAGACGGCGCCTGATATTCCTTCGTGTGAGCCACTGCACAGTAGGATTTGAATTCCTCACGTCTTGTACTGTGGCATTCATAAATCTTACAAACAAAATTGTTGACACAGTGGACACCAGGCTTTACAGAGAAACCCGCCACACAATTGCACCCAAGGAATAAATCCAAAAGCACACACACTGCTATTCAGACTGTAGTTACTTTTATATTACCATGTCGTCTTGTGAGAGCTCAAGAACATTCCAAAATACAAACCCACGAGAGCAGTATTAAGACACTGAAGGACAAAAGTTGTCCTTACCTCAGAAGATCCAGGACATTATCTCTCCACAAAGGTCACGTCCGTAAACTGCTGCTGAGAGCACACATCTGTGGAGCCTGAAGGAGCAGAGGAACATCTCAACAAACAGGACGAGAGATGAGGCGTGAGCAGCAACAGAAGATGCAGACATGTCCCTAACACAGCAGGGCTATATTAGGAAACTCAGCCCCCTCCTCCTCCCGTCCTGTCCCTACCCTGTCCCTACCCTGCCCCTGTCCTGCTCCTGTCCTGCTCCTGTCCTGCTCCTGTCCTCCCTGAGTCCTGCGTCTCACTCTGGCCAAGTGTCAAGAACACATTCTGCTTTTGCACCGCTGGAAAACATCAAGTACTTAAGGCAGATTTTTCTATTTCTAAACCATAAAAGTCTCAAATTAGGAATTTGCTTCAGCGATGTGAAGTAACATAAATCAATCAATATTAATAGTAAAAAGGTGGGATTAACCAAACATTTCCTCAAGTCAAGTCCTGTTACTTTAAAATTTTAGAACTGTGTGTTTGGAAACACCTCCAAAGGTGGTAGAGAATGACAGAGCCAAGATCCTGTGGGACTTCCAGATACAGACTGACAGATGGTAACGGCAAACCAACCAGACATCGTGGTGGTGGATAAAGAGCAAAGGAAGGCCGTTGTGGTTGACGTGGCGTTACCAAGTGATGGCAACATCAGGAGAAAGGAACATGAGAAACTGGAGAAATACCAAGGGCTCAGAGAAGAGCTGGAGAAGGCCTGGAAGGTGAAGGCCAAAGTGATGCCCGTGGTGATCGGAGCACTGGAGGCAGTGACCCCCAAACTGGAGGAGTGGCTACAACAGATCCCTGGAGGAACATCAGACATCTCAGTCCAGAAGAGCGCAGTGCTAGGAACAGCTAAGATACTGCGCCGAACCCTCAAGCTCCCTGGCCTCTGGTAGAGGACCCGAGCTCAGAGATGGATGAGACCACCCACGGAGGGTGAGAATATATATATATTTTTTAATCCTGCAGCATAGCCGTAGCAATAACAGTAACTCTGAAATTTGCAGGTGGTTAACGCTCCATACTTTTAAGAACTCCTCCTTGGGTGTTTGTCCAAATGAGCTCAAACTTGGTGGAACAGATCTTAAGGAGTGGGGCATCAGAATGTATCAAAATTTTTGGGAAAAGTGATACGGTCTCTGCGCAGTGAAGCCCCAAACTTAGCTCAGTATGTTAGAGCCGTTTTGTATGGGTAACAAAAAAATTGTGTTTCTCCAAAATATTTGACTTTTTCCACAATATTCAGTTTTGGTCTCCCGGTAAAAAAAACAAAACAATGAGACCCAAGCATTATTTTTTACGGTGTAGCCATAGTAACGATGCAAACCCTCAATGTTATCCCTATGGGAAGATTGCCTAATCTCTGAAATTTGAGGGTGGTTTTACGGTCTATCTGCACTGCAGCCGCAAACTTTGACCAAATTATAGAGATTTTCAGTCAGCAATGATGCCACATCTGTAAAGAAGAGAAGGAGGCGCGACAGTGCCATGTATTCTGCAGAACGTGTTATATAAGGAGGGATATTGGGGTGCGTTAGTGCCCCCTCCTCTGTCCTCTCGTTGCGGCGGCGTGGTTCGGCTGGTTGATCATTGCTGCTTGCAGCTATATGTATTATTATTAGTAGTAGTAGTAATGAAGCTACATACAACTCCAGAAAGCCCTGATGAAGACCTTCACAGGTCGAACGTGTTGACGTCTTGCTGCTAAATAAAGGACTTTTATGTTTAAATCAGAGTGTCTCGGACTGTTTTTGAGCCCCTCGATTTGAAATGACACATTGGTTACGTGGAAGGCTTGATTATATGTTCTCTAATTGATTCCTTTTTGGTCCTTGAGAAGCACCAGATTTTTACTGGACGGACCCTTTCATGCACTAGCACCTCTGTTTCTAACAGCTCCAGATATGTGTGTTGTTTGATGAATGTTTTTGAAGAGGAGAGGACTGAGCCGATAGTTGAAGGTGTTTTCCAGAGTTGTGGTGCAGCATTTGCATGTGGTTTGACTCTGTTCTGGGAGGAGCGTTACATAAGACTCAGCTCCTGATGACAAACAGCTCTGTGCTGCTGCTCCAGTGCAACTGAGACGCAGGAATGTTACTGTGTCTCCTCCAAGGTTACAAGACGAGAAAAGGTTACAAGAAAAGGTTACAAGAGAAGAAAAGTACAAACTAAAAACAGTCAAAACCATTATTTACCTTCATTCTGTCTATGTTCAGACAGACTGAATGAAGGTAAATAATGGTCTATAACATCTATATGTTATAGTTAATGCATGTGATGATGTTCTTATGATTATGATGATGAATTTTATTTATAGAGCGCGTTAACACCTAACAGGCACTCAAAGAGCATTCAAACAGTTGAAATTACAGTTGCTGTTACAACATACATATACAATTACATTTATAGACAATAAACAGACACAATGTACAGTTGTAACTACACTACAGATGCAAGTAGCTGTTTTAGAAATGAAAAGGAGGAAAAAAGTTCAGACTGACGTTAAATGGCAGACGGCGGGTTTGTAGGAAAGGCGTCTTAAGATGTTTTGGCGAAACTGTTGCTGATGTTTGTGAGTTCTGTGGCCTTGTCCTTGGGGCAGGAGTAAGGGTAAGATAAGGGCACAGCTGCAGGTTAGACTTCTAGTCGGGAGGGAGAACATTTCTAATAATCCATTTTTGATCTTCGGCAATTTGTCCGGATCATAATCAATCAGTTCTGGTTCTCATCGTCACTTACCAGCCTCCGTTTCATGTAGTAGCCTTGATACTTCCTCCATTCTTGTGGTCAGACCCTAATACCCCGTAGCAGCTCGCTGGTCTTCTCTCGGTGTCGTCCACTCGTTTCTGCACGTCTTCAGACTGGGCTGACATGTTGTTCACCAGACAGCGACTGGATTGCTTTAAAGGCAGCTGTCTTAGAAATGTTGCGATAGTTTAGGGCAGTACCCAGTCCAATAAGCACGAACCCCACTATCAAGATTCCAAAAATAATGAAGTCCTCAACGTCTTCCACGGACAGAACTTCCAGACACAGAACCTGCCAGTTGTTCCAGGCGTCCCGTGTGTAGCTGCCGCAAAAGTTCCGTCAGGGCAAGTGGGTTCCCCCGGTGCACCCTTCTTATGGGAAACAATTGTGTCGATCGTGCTCAGAGTCCAGGTAATCAGAGTCCAGCAGGCAGTGAATCAAAAAAGAATAAAAGTATGACGAGACAAGACGCAAAACAAGTAGATAGCACAGAGAAGCAGAGACACGTCCGCCTTGTCTGTCTTGTCTGAGAGCAGGAAATATTCTTCAGTATTACAATCTGTAAGGGGTAATGTGTAATAATAGCTCTATATATTATTTTGTAATGTCCATCTATCCATCTTCTTCCGCTTATCCGGGGCCGGGTCGCGGGGGCAGCAGCCTGAGCAGGGACTCCCAGACTTCCTTCACCCCAGACACTTCCTCCAGCTCCTCCGGGGGGATCCCGAGGCGTTCCCAGGCCAGCCGAGAGACATAGTCCCTCCAGCGTGTCCTGGGTCTACCCCGGGGCCGCCTATTTTGTAATGTATTTTAGCTAATAATAGAGCAAAAGCATACCTTTAAAATTGTAATAATAAAAAAAAAAGCAGTTACTGCTTTCAGCCAGTGGTGCTTTCAAGAACAAAAGGCAGAATTATGGATTACTAACATTATATCCAACGCTTAATTTAGGGTACAATTATTAACATCTAAGAAGCTGATAATCAAGTCATGTACAAAAGAATAAAACAAGACAAAACATAATGAACATAATTCTATTTAATGTTAACAAGTTTTTTCTTTTTATTCATGTGATATTTATGTTGTACTTCCTGGTTGGACGTGAGAGGTAAATCCACAACAGCAACCATAGCAACCGTAATGTTAGTGTTGTTTATTCTATTACAAGCGACGCTTTTGTGTCATTTCACACATTACAAATCAACATCTTCATTTTGATATTACTACAAACGTAAAGTGAAACAGTAAAATAATAGTCATTACTCATCAGATAAGTATTAGAAATCTAGACTGGAATAGTATAAGAAAGGATTAGAAATCTTTTGAGCTATTTAACTGAAATATTCATTTTGTAACCAATGATAAATAACACAGGACAACTCCTTCATATTGTTACTTGAAGGTTTTAGCGGTCAGAAAATCATGTTAGTTGTGCGTAAATTGTCTTTGCATTTTGGGTGGAATTTTGTTCATGCACGACAGATGTGCAGAGGTCAGCTCTAACTTCCTGTCATTTTGTATTTTTCAACTTTTCTTTACAAACAGCCACTTAACTATGATAAACATTTACTATTCCATCAAACCACGTCATAATCAGAAGAACATCCAAACCTGTCATCTGCACTTTCAACATTATAAACTTTATTGATTTACTTGTATTACTAGGAAAGTGAAAAGCCATCTCTGAAACAGTCAAATCTGTATTTAGTGAAGAGAAAAGTCTAAAGTGACTCACCATGATGCGCCCGGTGCCTGGCAGCCTCCGGAGCCGGTCTGAGCAGGATTTGCATGTTCAGCTCTGGGACATAAAGGCACATAAAGGTGGGGCGAGCAGCCAGCTTTGTATGGCCTTCTCATTTTGGGCATCAAAGTGGGTCAAGATACTAATGGAGATAGTGTTAAACATTACTCTAACATTAGCCGTGTTTTGACTGACCCTGATCCTCCAGACCAGATCACCTAAGAGCTGTTAACAACCACCTCAGCGATTCACAAAAACACCTTTAGTAATTCCACGTTTGTGGCTGTGAGACGTGGCTAAAGCTACAGTAAATTATTATTTCCCTTCTCTGCAAAGACTCTATGACGAGTTTTAACCTCTCTTTAGGTAATGCATGCATCATGACAAAGTGAGTGCTGTGCCTCAACAAACAGGAAACAGATAATAACAAAATATTGTACATTGTATATATACACATGCATACAATGTGGAATCCATTGTGGAATTCGGTCTCTGTCAGACACACGGAGAGGAGCAAAGGCAGTCAAATTCTTTTATTTAAACAAAGGGGGATTGCTGTAGAAGCAGAGGCGCTCTCTGGTTCCAAAGTTTGTTAGATCCATACAGGTCTTATACGTTTCTGTTACAAGGTGTGTTTCTTCTGATTTGTTTATGTGTTGAGTGCATTCATCCAATAAAATGCTGGACTTGAAGGTCATGTGGGAGACAAAGCCCTGGAAATATCTTGTGCTTATCACCGGCAAAAGAGACACACTGTGCACATCCAAGAACAACAGAAATTTAGCAGATGTCATTGAATAAGAACTTGTCTGACACTGTTTTTCTAGCAAACATATAATGGAGTCAAATATAGACTCCATAAAGATGTAAAATATTTCATACATATAAATACACACACAAATGCGCACACATCTCACTGACACCTCAAATGAGGCCCAAGTCCCTCATTATTGTGAAAAAAAGGACATTCATGTGGACAAATTGTATGTCACACACATGTCACACTGTACTTCCTCAAAATTAGAATGCTAAACCTCTCATGGTGAAAGTTACTGAGGCAAGGCAGAAATCTGAAGGGAACAAATGTATATCAATGAGCACCTCACAAAATCAAACGCGGATTTGGCAAGAGGAGCTGCATTTACACACAAAGGGTCAAAACACGCCTAACGCCCCAAGTTTGACGACTGAAAATTCACTGTCAAGAGTTACTTTGACGCCCAAATGACAGTGTGCAACTCTGCGACACACACACAGTGTTTGTGCAAATGAAGTTTTGCATTTTGGTGTGATGCACTGCCTCCTGGTGGAGGCCCCTGTGGCTCTGGGGGTCACTTCTGCAGTAAACTGAACGCAGGGTTTAAGAGGGGCAGGTGCAGTTATTTACAATTCTGTGTACCATTCAGATTGCGGCAAATGTTTGTATATTGTCTCAATTTAACAGTCTGTTTGTAGGACATGGCAGTAGTGATACTGTGGTGGTTTCCTGTCTAGGGTTTTTAAGCCTTATTTGTGCAGTGGAATCTAAGGTGACGCCCAAGTAACAGTACTCCAGCACGTTTTATTACTTCTCCATTTACAAGGACACTGGAGAAAGATGATTTTTTATTTTATTTTATTTTTTTTACAAAATACATATTTGGAGTTTTCTTTACATGGAAAGTTCAATTCAGTTTATTTTTGTAGTGCCCAAAATCACAACAACAGTTGCCTCGATGGGCCACAGGTAGAAAGCAGTTCAAATAAACAATGTTCAAGAGAATTTAATATGGATAACTGTCTCAGAGCGCCCCCTGTCTGCAGGGCCTTCTTCTCTCATGGAAAAACTACAAAAAACCCTGTGGGAAAAAGTAGAAACCTTGGTGGTTCTCCCCAAGGTTTCTACTTTTTCTACCACATGAAGGAGAGATCCTACTCCCCTGCTGTGCTTTTACAGACTCTAGGACCAACAATAGTCCAGGATGTTGAGAGTGAAGTGCTCTGTTCGAATGGTCCACTACTATTACATCTTTGAAGTCGGATGGAATCTACAGTGACACTGTCCAGAGAGACTATCTGGTCAGATAAAGAGTCTTGCAGACGTTCAGGGCCTAGTACAATGACCTCAGGTTTATCAGGGTTAAGGAGCAGATAATTAAGTATGACATGACTCATGTAGCCACCTTGCTACTTTCTCCAGAGCCGATGTAAGTTTAGTGGCTACTGGTTCTGCATCCTTCCCCCGTGTATTAATGACCGTTTCATCTGCATACATTTGGATATTTACATCCTTGCATACAGACAGCAGGTCTTTTATATATAGGGAGAAAAGAAGTGGGCCGATGTTTGAGCCTTGAGGGTTAGTGTGAGATGTGGTGTTACCGATGTGGACACACTGGGAGTGTGATTACATAGCTAGGACTTAAGCCAGGCCAGGATGTTCACACAGTTTGTATTTTGTTAATTTTGATAGTAGTATGGGTGAAGGCATTTTAGATGTAGTTTGGCAAACTCTAATCTGGCCTTCCTGTTTTTGAGGCCCATCAGTGGTTTCTTGTGGCGAACCCTCTGTGTTCACTCTGAAGTCTTCTCTTGATTGTTGACGACCTCCTGGAGAGTGTTCTTGATCTGGCCAACTATTGTGAAGGGGTTTTTCTTCAGGGAAATAATTCTTCAGTCATCCACCACAGTTTGGTGTTGCTGAGCTCACTAGTGTGTTCATTCTTTTTAAGAATGTTCCAAACATTACTCTGGTTTGACAAAAAGCTGGTACATTAAAAGTTATGAAAACGTCACAGAGCAGGGAATAGCATTTAGATTAAGATATTTTTTATAGATGACTGCAATGCCACGTCCACAAATCAGGTGAGCCTGGGTTGGTTTAGACATAAATATTTGGTGGACATGTTTTAGTTAATGGCAGTGAGTGGCCTGGAATGAGCCATGTTTCAGAAATAAATACGTCTACTTCATTGTCCAATAAAAATTCTTGGCAAATAAAAGACCTAACATTGAGAAGACAAGCAGTGGAGGGGGTTGAGGAAGTTTGGTTATTGTGACAGGGATTGTATTTTCTAGTGCAACCTACCGCATGCTTATAGTACCTCTGTATGATCCTGACAGGTGCTGTACAGGAGTCATAAATGTTAAGGTATATTGGTTATAAATAGTTAGATCGTTTTAGACAGGCAGGACTCATTATTTTAGTAAGTTTAAGTAGAGATGCTTGAGTCATGCCAGGGTTTGTATCACAAGAAAACGCTATGTAGTTTGTATTGTTAGTTGTGATTTGCTTTACACCTTTTTTGCTTAGACGCAAAGCAATGCTCAATTTAATTTAATTTAATTGCTCAATTTAAGCTTGAATTATTCCAGAAATAATCATAAATTTGACAGTCATCAAAGTCATCTTCTGAGACAAAGCACCAGGGAGAATCAGATACCTGATTAAAGAGTCTTCAATAATCAGGATTTTGGGGTCTAGCATGTCAGACCGCAAGTTTTGGGGGCAATTAACAGGTGTGGGCAATATGAAAATCACACCAGAAAGCAGATAAAAAGGATACCCAGTCTTCGCATTGTGTGTCTGTGTATCCCACACTAAGCATGGAGAACAGAAAGAGGAGAAGAGAGCTGTCTGAGGACTGGAGAACCAAAATAGTGGAAAAATAATCTCAGGGTTACAAGTCCATCTAGATCCTGCAAAAGGTTAGAACTACCACATTTCACATGTCACAAGAGAGGTAGGTTTTACGCCAAAGCAACCCTCTCCATTTGTCCAGGCTGGGGACTGGCACAAAGGGGACACGCAAGCTCCTTTGTGGCTGGATTAAACCCACTGCCCAGTGCTCATGCAAGGTTAGTGTGGAAGTGATTAGTCGTGTTCATACTTATGCACAAAGGAAAGACACATCCAGAACACAGCATTTTGGGGAAGATGAAATGAGAGGTCTTCCATCTGGGACCTGTGAACCTGTTTGACCCTAACAGCTGACCCTGAGCTCAGGAAAAGTAAATGTAAAATGTGAAATGTAAATTAGGCAAAATCCGAAAATCTGGAAATCCAAACACGTTGGCTACTAGAAGTCCGTTCTAACAGAACATCTCTTAGTTGTTACAGATGTGCTTCATTTACCAGACAAACTCTGGTTTACGGTTTAGGTTACATTTTAGACAAACAAACAGCTTCACTGGTGGAAGGGTTAGATTAGTATGACAAGACTACACAATCAGAAAACTTGCAAATCCAAATGATTGGTTAGCAACATATGACAACATTGTACAGCAGCAGTGGTCAACACAGATTATCTAACACAACATTTTTTACAATTTGTTGCCAAAATGTTAGCAAGCAACATGTGCCATGTTTTATCTGAGTGGTCAGCACTAACAGAACATCTGCTACAGCTGCCGCAGAAAATCTGTCTTGGTTGACGTCTGGTGTACAACAGCTTTGCGTACTTCTGGATCCTCTGAATCAAGTTGATCTCTCCACTGGGAAGTTCCTCTTGCCAAAGAAAACTTGGACCACTAAACCAGTTGGAGGCAACAAGGTCTTTGGCTTTGACCCCCATGGTCAGCAGGATTATCCTCTGATGTCACATACTTCGACTGCATTGGTTGAGTGCTTTCCTTGATGCGCTGGATACGGTTCGCGACGAAGACATGAAAACGTCTCCCTTCATTGTTGATATATCCCAAGACAACTTGCAAATCTGTCCAAAAGAATTCTTGAGCATCTTCAAGTTCCAACTCTCCTTTGAGCACCACTGCTGCAGACAGCTCCAATCTTGGCACCGTAGTTACTTTGGTGGGTGCTACTCTGGACTTGGCAAAGACAAGTGAGCAGTGGACTTGTCCTGCTTCACTGATGGCTCTTAGGTAGGTACAGACTCCATATCCTGAAACACTTGCGTCTGCAAAATCATGAAGTTCATACTTCTGAACAGCTTGAAAGTCTCTCGGTAGATAACAACTGTCTATCTTCAGCTAGATTCTTCAAATCCAACAGCCAGGACTCCCACCGTGGCTTGAGTTCACTTGAGAGTGGTTCGTCCCAATCTGTTTTCTCACGACACATTTGCTGTAGTATTTGTTTCTAGTAGAACGAAAGGCGCCACAAAGCCTAGTGGATCGTAGATCGTAGATGGAGGCTACTGTCGACAGCACTCCTCTTCTGGACAGTGGACGCTCATTCACGACTACTCGAAACTGAAAGTGATCTGAAGCGATGCACCATTTGACACCTAGGGCTCTTTCGATCTGTTGCTCGCCCCGCGCCAAGTCTTGATTTCTTGCTGTCTCTGCACAGTCTTCCTTAGGCAGGGAATCGAGTACTTGCTGACTATTTGAAATGAACTTGTGAAGTCGCAATCTTCCCGTGTTGCAGAGTTCTGTTGCTTCTTTTACCAAACGAATAGCCTCTTCTTCTGAGTGGAAACTGATAAGACCATCGTCCACGTAAAAGTTTCTCTCAATGAACCGTATGGTGGCTTCACTGAACTTGCCTTGACCTTGCGCAGCGATGTACTTGAGACCGAAGTTCGCACAGGCTGGTGATGAAGCGGCTCCAAATAGGTGGACTCGCATGCGGTAGACAGAAGGAGCAGAGTTGAAGTCTCCATTGTCAAACCACAGGAAGCGGAAGTAGTCTTGATCTTCTTCTCTGACTCTGAACTGATGAAACATACGTTCTATGTCGCACATCACTGCTACTGGACCTTTTCGAAATCGGCACAGGACCCCAACCAGGGAGTTGGTCATCTCTGGCCCTGTCAGCAGGTGGTCGTTCAAAGAGATTCCTTCGTATTTTGCTGAACAATCGAACACCACTCTTATTTTGCCAGGCTTTTGCGGATGATACACTCCGTGATGTGGATTGTACCAGGCAGGGCTTCTGTCCAGTTCTTCAGATGGGACCTTTTCCGCATCACCACGTTCTATTGTCTCTTTCAAGAATCTAGAGTAGTCTTGGTGATATTGTTTGTCCTTCTCAAATCTTCTTTTTAAGCATTTGAGTCTGTGTTCAGCACATTTCCGGTTGTTTGGGAGACTTGGCCTGTCTTCTTTAAACGGCAATGGTAACTCGCAGCGTCCATCTACTTTCCTCTTCACTCCTTCTTCCATCATGGAGATAAAGCGTAGGTCTTCTTGGGAGAAGTGAGAATCTTCCACTTTTCTTTCACTGAAGTCGGACTCTAATGCTTTAATCACATCGGTCGGTGTAACCACTTCCTTGACTTGCGTGCGGCAGATGTAACACACTTCTTTGGACAACTGCTCTGCTGTCTGATTGGGTGTCACTTCCTTGACAATGATCTTGTGGCTGCATCCAATAGCGTCTAAATAGTCAACACTTGGACGCACCTCCGACTACAGTCCAGCCAAGATCTGTTCTTTGGGCGAAGGGCTCATTGTCCTTTCCTGAGACAACTTCTCGAGGTACCAGCACTTGTAAACAGTTGTAACCTTTGAGCAAACCAACATCGCAATCAATCAGAGGAGCGATCTCCTCAGCTAGGTGCTCTAGGTGCGGCCATGCTCTTGCTGTTTTAGGTGTGGGAATATGACTTAGATTGGCAGGGATGAACTCTCTTGTGTATGTTATGGGAAGAGGAATTCTCTTTGACGAGTAGAAGCCTCTTACTTGCAGTCCAGACAGCTTTTCACTTGAAACCAGTGTGTCTTTGGATGACAGTGTTGAGAGCTTTAACTGGACATGCTTCTTCTCAGTGCCAAGAGCGTTTGTCTTTTCTTGCAGGAAGAATGTTGTGTCGCTCTGACTGTCCAAAAGTGCATAGAGAAGGATTTCATGTTCACGGTTGTTTGTTGTGGATAACCAAACTGGAATGATTGTAGAAGTGAGATCACCTTTGTCACTTTGAATCACATGGTTTGATATTGCCTCACTTGGAGTTTCCTTTGGCTTAGTCTCTCCGTTTTCCTTTGTGTCTTTCATCCCCTTTGTTTCCTTGTCATTTTCCTCTTCTTTCTTATTTCTCGACTCTTTGTCTCGTTCCTCATGCAAACATTTAGGGTGCTTCCCTTTGCATGTATCACAAACCTTTCTCTTTTCACATTTCTTTGATTAGTGTTGTGGTTTCTGAAGATGTTGGTCGGTGTGTCAATCAGTAGAAGAAGACTCGTGGACGCTAGCTTCTGAATATTAAAGGAAGTTTATTACAGAGAGCAGCATCACATACAGACAGCCGGCGTTCGTCTGGGAGTCCCACTGTGGCCAAATCTAGAATCTCCCCGATTCTAGTGTAAGACAGCTTTATATATGGTAGAACAACTGCTATTTCAAAGGAGGCAAACCCCCTTTTCAGATAAGAATACCCACTCACAAATGTTCCTTTATTGCCCCTCATAAAAGATTCCCAAACTTACAGACTCTTAGTTTATGTTCAACCGACCTAATTTTGACCTGTAATTACCCTTGTCCCCTTTTGGCTCCACAGCCTAGAGGCAACTGAATAAACAATTATCTGTACCAGTATTTCCTCTCAGAACAGATACTTCAGATTCCCCCCTTTTCGAGTCTTTAAACTCGAACAAATCATGACCAGCGAGTGCGAGAGCGAAAAACCTACTAAACATTAACAGTTTTCTGTCCCTTCTGTTTTCACTTCACTAAGTAGGAAAAAATCCTCTCGCGGCCCCAATCGATTATCTGAATCGGTTTGGCGACCACCCTTTGGCTCTCCTTGGTCACACAAGCCTGATAACCTAGATAGCCTCCACTCTCCATCCATAATAGCCCTAAATTTATACAGTAATTTGTTTTCAAATATTAGGTTGTCATCCAATTGAATCAATCTCCAATAGCTACTGTGTGGAGGTATCCATGTCACCGCACATCCTAAAAGGTACATCAAAACCTGAATATCACCTCACATTTCAATTTAACTCTGTAAACCTCCAAATGTCTTCTTGTAGCTCCTTACAAACTCCAACCTTTGGTTCATAGCCTCCTGTTGGCGATGATCCTTTATCTTCACAGATTCTCCGATGTTGTCCAAGTATCCAAATGTCCTCCATTGATATTGTCCTTGTCCATTTGAATTATTGTCCCTTTGTACAGCACTCCAACAACGTCCTGGGAACAAAAACACTGACCAGTATCTTGCAAACTTCAATGTAACAGACCTCCTCCAACATATTTTATGTATGTAACAGAAAACAACACTAAGTAAACACTAAGTAAAATAAATGATTAAATGCATACAAAGAAAAACAACCACAACAAATTAATAAAAATATATAAATGTCTAACTACTCCCCCCTTAAACCAAAAAAAACTCCTCTTAATAAGAAAATACAAAAACAGAATACATATGAGTATATGAAAACACCACTCTAAAAATAGCACCAAAAAAATGAGGCACATCCACAAGTCAGGGCAAATAACTATCAACTAATTCTAAACTTATCCCTATGGTTTCTTCGTCTTCATGCAATCATCACTACATTATCCTTCTTCGTCATAACTTCATAGTCAGTTGTCAATGTCTCTGTCAATGTCTCCCTGTCACCAACTCATGTGGGGTCACTCGCAAGTCACGAAGCTCACTCGAACGACAGCCATCAAAGCTAGGGGAAGTGCTTCCACCCAGTTCAACCCTGTATGTTGGCAAATTTTAACTATGCGATTTTTCAAAACTCCATTCATTTTCTCACAAATCCCTTGCGCCTGTGGTCTTACACTGATCCAAATCTCTGATTAATTCCTAATTTTTTTTTGCAGAATCAATCTAACAGTTTTATCCACCAGTTTTATTCACTAATTTTATCCACAAGTTTTTCTAACTGTTTTATTTACAAAAGTTATTCACCAGTTTTATTCACAAACTCTTTGCCATTATCTGACGAAATCCGATCTAGCAGACCCCATCTGCTTATGACTTCTCTACACAAAAACTTGACAACTTACTGAGCGTCTTTACGCTTAGTTGGACACTCCTCGACCCAACGTGAAAACCCTGGGTTCCGTACTACTGCATACCCAGCACTCAATGTATCGCCAATACGATAACAAGAACCATCAGTCCAAAACTCTAAATCTGGATCCTGCAAAGGAAAAGCTTTCAAATCTGATCTGAGTTTTGAAAATCTTTCCACTTCTTTGACACAATCATATGGTTCACCATCCTCAGATGTTGGCAAGGTTTCTGCTGGATTAGCCATATTACATTTCGTCAAAGTAACATCTTCTTGCTGTAACAGTCTATGATAGTCTCTAAGCCTTGGCATAGTCAAAGTGTCTTTCCCATAATTTAGAAGATTTCTCAAGCTGTGATGAGTAAGTATTGTTACTGGATAACCCATCGTGACTGCTGATGCTTTATCATACATCAAATAAACTCACTAGAGCAATGGTTCGTTTGCTTGAGGTTGATTCTGTATCACCATGGCTTGTGTCTTTTCTTTCTTCTTGGAATCAACCAATTGGACTTGATTTAGCTTTCTAAGCACCTCTTGATCTTGTTCTCTTTGATCTTGTTCCTTTTTTCGATACAGCTCAACTTGATGAGCTATATGGTCCCTGTAAATACTCTTCATCATGCTCCCAAGGCCAACCACTTCTGCCAGTTTACTTCTCACTGGTAATGGCAGTCCTCTCTGAATCTTAGCTCGTAAAATTGATTGCTCCATTTGATTCGACTTTGGATCTTTACCGGTAACATTTCTCCAAACTTGATGAGCTCTTGACACATATGCCCTTGGATTTTCTTCTTGCCCCAGCGGCTCAAGAATTATATTATCTGGATGTACATTCGTTGGAAACATACTACGCAATGCACTCCACATTGGTCCTTTACGGGCAACAAACAGCTCTGCATCATACACTGCTGTTTTCACATAGCGATTAAGGCCTGCTTTTATTAAAACTTCTTGCATCCCTGACATTCCTAGGATGGCAGCCAGCAGTCTCTTCATATCTCCCACTGCAGCCTGTGTCCCCACTAACATCTCCTCCAGCTTAGCGATCCAGGGGTGGGCACCATCTTGGAGTATGGGCAGCTTTTCCATAAATCCAGATACATCAATACTCTGCCATGGTTTGTATTCCAAATTCTGCCCTCTCACTAATATTGGACACATCTTCCCGCCTTTTCTTTTTTGAAACTGCTCTGCTTCGCAAATGATACTGTGGAGGTTCTGAAAACGAACGACGATCACTTCTAGATGGGTGTTCCATGTCTCCCCTTCGTTCCTCTGAAACTCTCCAGAATGTTGTATCAGAATCTTCACTCTGACTTTGAATCTCTTCCCTTGAATCAGAGCCATCTTCTGAATCTTCATCACTGTCTTCTGTTTCAGTGTCATCAGGATCCTTTTGTTTTTTATTTCAGCCTCTTTTAACAATTTCTTTCCTTTCTTCTCAGCTGCAGCCAGTGCTTTTCTCACAGCTGGGTCATAACCACCCACTGCTCCTTCTTCATCACTCTGGTCTTCTTTTGTTGACATTCTCTTGAATTTCCGTCCTAAAGTTTTCAAACTAGACTTCTTCATTTTCTTGCTTTTGGACTTTGGGTACATTGTTACAGTTGTTGTAGCTTTACCCTTCTCAATCACTTGCTCATCATCGTCTTTGATTTGATAACTTCCATCTTGTGTCATCACTGGGAGTTGGGGATATTCCTTTACAATGTCATTTAATTTCTCATAAGGCGGTGGTTTCTTCTGTATCGCCTGTGTATGTGAAAATGGTGTATTAATCTCTTCCAATAGCTTGTCAACTTCTGGCTTGTTCTTCTCAATTTCAATCTTCATTTTATCTCTTTTGTCTTTATAATTTTTTAACCATTTCACGCCTTCATTTCCAAACATCTGCATCACACCAAGTTCGATTCTCCTCTTCTCTTTGCGCTTCTGTCCACGCTAACCTTTCTTCTGATTTACTTTGTAGGATGCAATCAACACTTGGAGTACTTTAATTACATCCAGATTCATAGTTCCCTCCAACGGCCAAGGCTGCTCAATGTCAGGCCAACGTCGATTCCACTTTTTGGATAATTTGGGGATGTTCTTGACGAGTGGATTGTTTTTCTGCACCACGTCCACTGGGGTAATTACCCTCACTGTCTCCATTATACTATTTTTCTTTTACCTACAATGCGCGCAATATATAAATTAAACGTTTTCTCTAAATCAACAATGCCTACTATTAACGTTCAATAAATCAATAAAATGCTTGCCAACTTCAGAAGAGGTGAAAAAAGTGGTGGCCAATGCCAACAAGAAAATTCAAATCATAACAATCCAAGCAAAAAGCATCAATAGACAAAAATTTGCAGAATACGCAGTAGACCAACCAAAATTGTCTAATTCTCTATTGTGAAAAATTCTTCAATCAATCAATCAATTGTTGCCAAGTCCTTGTGCTAATAGCATAAACACACCATGCATGTAGGCCAAACCCCATACATGTGCTATTAGACCTATACCATAAGCTATTTCTTTTAAATTACAAAAGCCTGTAATTACAATGTGTGTCAAGGCAATGAAGAGTTTGTGGATAAATACACTGGCCTTATCGCGTTTCCTTTTCCTCCACTTGGCTGGAACGATGCTCTGAACTGTGTTGTCAGCTGCATCATCCCCTGTTTCTCTCCTGCTTCACTTTGGCCTCGCATGCCACCGTAAAAAGAACAAAAACAAGAGTTAAATAAAACAATGTTTTGCATAAATGCTCAAAATGATCATTTGCCAACATCAGGTCTTTTCAAACCATTATTATGAGACTATTCACCTCATAAATTATCACATATATATATATATATATATATAAAAAAAAAATTCCCTGCTCACCCTCCGCTGGTGGTCACATCCATCTCTGAGCTCGGGTCCTCTACCAGAGGCCAGGGAGCTTGAGGGTTCGGCGCAGTATCTTAGCTGTTCCTAGCACTGCGCTCTTCTGGACTGAGATGTCTGATGTTCCTCCAGAGATCTGTTGTAACCACTCCTCCAGTTTGGGGGTCACTGCCCCAAGTGCTCCGATCACCACGGGCACCACCTTGGCCTTCACCTTCCAGGCCTTCTCCAGCTCTTCTCTGAGCCCTTGGTATTTCTCCAGTTTGTCATGTTCCTTTCTCCTGATGTTGCCATCACTTGGTATCGCCACATCAACCACAACGGCCTTCCTCTGCTCTTTATCCACCACCACGATGTCTGGTTGGTTTGCCATTACCATTCTGTCAGTCTGTATCTGGAAGTCCCACAGGATCTTCGCTCGGTCATTCTCTACCACCTTTGGAGGTGTTTCCCACTTTGACCTTGGGGTTTCCAGTCCGTATCTCCGCACAGATGTTTCTGTACACTATACCAGCCACTTTGTTGTATGCTCCATGTATGCTTTCCCTGCCAGCATCTTACACCCTGCAGTTATGTGTTGGACTGTCTCAGGAGCTTCTTTGCACAGCCTACACCGTGGGTCTTGTCTGGTGTGGTAGATCTGGGCCTCTATCGCTCTGGTGCTCAGGGCCTGTTCCTGTGCAGCCATGATGAGTGCCTCTGTGCTGTCCTTTAGTCCGGCCCGCTCTAGCCACTGGTAGGATTTCTTGATATCAGCCACTTCAGTTATGTTCCGGTGGTACATCCCATGTAGGGGCTTGTCCTCCCATGATGGTCCCTCCTCCGGCACCTCACCTTCTGTTCCCCATTGCCTGAGACATTCACTGAGCACATCATCATCTGGGGCCTTATCCTTGATGTACTTGTGGATCTTGGATGTTTCATCCTGGATAGTGGCTCTCACGCTCACTAGTCCACGGCCTCCTTCCCTACGGCTAGTGTACAGTCTCAGGGTGCTGGATTTGGGATGGAACCCTCCATGTATGGTCAGGAGCTTTCGTGTCTTAACGTCTGTGGTCTGTATCTCTTCCTTTGGCCATCTTATTATGCCTGCAGGGTATCTGATAAATGGCAGGGCGTAGCTGTTTATCGCCTGGGACTTGTTCTTGCCATTGAGCTGGCTTCTTAGGACTTGCCTTACTCGCTGGAGGTATTTGGCAGTTGCTGCTTTCCTCGTTGCCCCTTCGAGGTTGCCATTTGCCTGTGGTATTCCAAGGTATTTGTACCCATCCTCAATGTCTGCTATTGTTCCCTCTGGGAGTGAGACCCCTTCTGTGTGGACTACCTTCCCTCTCTTTGTTACCATCCGACTGCACTTTTCCAGCCCGAATGACATCCCGATATCAGTGCTGTAGATCCTGGTCGTGTGGATCAGTGAGTCGATGTCTCGCTCACTCTTAGCATACAGCTTGATGTCATCCATGTAGAGGAGGTGACTGACGGTGGCCCCATTCCTGAGTCGGTATCCATAGCCAGTCTTGTTGATTATCTGGCTGAGGGGGTTCAGACCTATACAGAACAGCAGTGGGGACAGTGCATCTCCTTGGTATATGCCACATCTGATGGTCACTTGTGCAAGTGGCTTGCCATTGGCCTCCAGGGTGGTCTTCCACAGCTTCATTGAGCTTGCTATGAAGGCCCTTAGTGTCCTATTGATATTGTACATCTCCAAGCACTCAGTGATCCATGTGTGTGGCATTGAGTCGTAGGCTTTCTTGTAATCAATCCAGGCAGTGCACAGGTTGGTGTGTCGGGCTTTGCAGTCTTGGGCGACTGTTCTGTCAACCAGGAGTTGGTGTTTGGCTCCTCTGGTGTCTTTGCCTATGCCCTTCTGTGCTTTGCTCATGTATTGGTCCATGTGCCCACTTATCTTAGCCGCGAGGATGCCTGACATGAGCTTCCATGTTGTGGAGAGAAAGGTTATTGGCCGATAGTTGGATGGGACTGTACCCTTGGAGGGATCCTTCATGATCAGGATCGTGCGCCCTTCGGTTAGCCATTCAGGGTGAGTCCCGTCCCTCAGCAGCTGGTTCATTTGTGCTGCTAGGCGTTCATGGAGAGCAGTGAGTTTCTTTAGCCAGTATGCGTGGATCATGTCTGGGCCGGGGGCTGTCCAGTTTTTCATGCCTTCATTCAGTGATGGTCATGGTAGGGATCGCTCTCAATGCTGCATTCACATCCTCTAGGAAACTTTCTGATGGTACTTCACTCAGCCGTTGCAATCGACGTCGGGGTTGCCTTGACTTCATTCTCGCCACAATCCTATCTTTCAGGTCAGTCGCTGCCTCGCTCAGCGTTATCACGGTTGTTGGGGCTTCGTACCCAATATCTGGTAGGGGAGTTGATGTTATCTCCCCTCTGACCTGGCGTCCTGGCTCCCCCTTGTCATAGCATTTGTGTTGTACCTCGTCAATTTCAAGTTGTGATAGCAGTTGCCGTTTGTGGATGTTGGAACACTGGGCTACTAGTTGTTTCGCCGTGAGCTTTGATCGTGGGTTTCGAAGTAACCATTTTTCCCACATCCTTTGCATGTAACCCCTCTGACTAGGGTTACTTGAGTAGTAGCATTCCAACAGAGCCTTATTCTCGCATCTCGCCCATCTGTGCCTTGCCTGAGCCGGCATCTCATGCGTTTCATTGTCACTCATCATTGTATGAGGTAGGCAGTAGCGTTAAGGGTCTTGCCCGGGTCCCCCGTGTGCAAGTCAGTTGACTTACCATCTGAGCTATCCAGTCCCGATATATATATATATATATATATATATATATATATATATATATATATATATAAACCATCTATTTTAATACCCGGGTATTTATCATTCCCTTTATCTATGTATTTATTTATTTAATAAATTATATTTATTTATTTATCTAGTTCTATTTATATTTATATTTATTAATAATAAAACCTTATACTTATATAGCGCTTTTCAGGACACTCAAAGATGTTATTGTTCCTAGTCATGACACTCAAAGATGCTATTGTTCCTAGTCATATCCCCCCTTTTATTTTTTATTTTCCAAAATAAAAACTAACAACATGTCACCATTAACAACTACTGCAGGAGACTTACTCCCCCCTTTCAGCACTACTTCCTCCGCCTTTCTCCAACTCACACACACAAAGGAGGAGCCAATAGCTCCGCCTTCCAAATGCTGCACTTTCCGCAGTCCTTCTCTAACCCTGGTGATGAACACAACGCCTAAAAATCCATTCAAACCATGGGCTTCGTGAGAACCAGCCTCAAAACGAAAAACCCTACACATAACACAGATCAACAAACACAAAAAAACAAAACCGTGGAACCACAATCGAGTACTCAAAAAAACCTTGCAATCCCTCCAAGAGAGATCAAAAAAGCATGCCTTAACCTCAACTTCAGCTGCAACTTTAATCGTACGAACAACACAAAGACCTATTCCAAAGGTCCAACCCCAGGGCAACTTCTTCTTTAATCAACAACTTCTTCTTTAATCAACAACTTCTTCTTCTTCGGGCTAACACTAACTAACTAAACTAACTTCTAAACTAACTCCACGTGTCTCTGCACTGGATTCACACACTACCCCCCTAGTCAGGTTGCCATGACAACTAAGTCAGCACACACCCGACCAGCGCTAGGGAAACTAAACCTAATCTGCGACCTCAACTCGCAGGAAAACTAAACTAAAACTAAGCTAAAGCACTCCAACTGGACAGTATAACGTTACCCGGATTCATCAAGATTTACGGCAACTGACCTTAAGGGCCCACGGTCAAAGCACACTTGGGTCAGGTCCCGCTTATAAAGTCTCGTCTCAGTGTCACACAAAAACTCAAAGCCCCTTTTAAACCTTTATTCAACTCTTTAACTTCTTTATTTCATCTTCATGCAACTCTTTTAAAACTCTTTAACTTCTTTATTCTAACCTCTATTCAAACTCTATTCTAACTCTCTTTCTAACTTCTACCTAACTATCACAACACAAAAAAAACAATTTAGACGAGTGTTCTACCCACTAATTCACATCGACCAAGACCTATCCCACACAAGTAAGTTTAACGGGACAGCCACCCAGGACAACCAGCATTCAAACAGCACCAGACCAAAGGCCAAGAGAAAAAGCTCACCTTAACCAACTGGTCGCTGCAGTCGAAGGCTGGAGAGTCCCCAGCGCTGTACCCCGTCCGAGTTCGTGGCGCCAATCTGTGGTTTCTGAAGATGTTGGTCGATGTGTCAATCAGTAGAAGAAGACTCGTGGACGCTAGCTTCTGAATATTAAAGGAAGTTTATTACAGAAAGCAGCATCCCATACAGACAGTCTACATTGCCTGGGAGTCCCACTGTGGCCAAATATAGGATCTCCCCGATTCTAGTGTAAGACAGCTTTATATATGGTAGAACAACTGCTATTTCAAAGGAGGCAAACCCCCTTTTCAGATAAGAATACCCACTCACAAATGTTCCTTTATTGCCCCTCATAAAAGATTCCCAAACTTACAGACTCTTAGTTTATGTTCAACCGACCTAATTTTGACCTGTAATTACCCTTGTCCCCTTTTGGCTCCACAGCCTAGAGGCAACTGAATAAACAATTATCTGTACCAGTATTTCCTCTCAGAGCAGATACTTCAGTGTCCAAAGCTGAGACATCCAAAGCATAGTCTCTTTGTTTGCACAAACTTGACTCTTTCAGGGACGGCTTTGTCCATAAACCTTCTGCATGTGTGAATGCTATGGTTTGTCTTTTCACAGAACACACATTTCTTGTGTCAGACTTCTCTTCTGCACTACTTGCCAATACTTTAAGCTCCAACACTTCGAGACCTTGGAGGTTTCACCTTTTTGGAGTCACTTGTCTTGAGCGCATGAAGCAATGTCACTGCGTTGCACGCTATCTAGGCTTCTCTAGCGACAAAGTCAACAAAGTTGCTGAATGTTGGGAAGAAACCATTTTGCTCTTCAATCTCAATTACTTTTCTATTCCATCTTGCTGTTAACCAATCAGGTAGCTTGCTGAGCATTCTCTGATTCTCGCTACAGTCATTTAGAACTTCCAGACCCTTAATCTGAAGCATTGCTGTTTCACATCCTCTGAGAAAGTCTGAAAACTCTCGAAGTTCAGCACTGTCTTTGTTTCCAATCTTTGGCCATGATGTTAACTTATCTCTGAAGGCTTTGGCAATCACAAACGAACTTGATAACTGTTATGTGCGCAGCCACCTGCTTTCCTGAAGTTTTTCCTGTGCGAAAAATAACTACTCCAGTTGTTGTGAGAGCGCTTACCAAGTTTTTTTCTCTTTTTGGTTTGCCTCGAGTTGTGCAGTCTGATCAGGGTTCTAATTTTATGTCGAAAATCTTCGCGCAGGTTCTCAAAGAGTTGGATATTAAACACTGTCATTCCAGCGCATACCACCCTGAGAGTCAAGGCGCACTTGAGCGTTTTCACCAGACTTTATTTTGTTGAGTTTAAAAAAGACTGGGATGAGGGAGTTCATTTTCAGATGTTTGCGATACGGGAGGTGGTCCAGTCCATCAGAGCTGGTTTTCGCGCACACCATTCGTGGTCCTTTGAGGTTGTTGAAAGACAAGTGGATGTCCGAGACGCCTCAACAAAATCTTCTTTTTGATTATGTTTGTAAATTTAGGTTGCGGTGAACGTGTGAAATAGCGAAAGGAAATCTTAAAGTTGCACAAGCAAAAATGAAGTCGTTCTTTGACAAGAATGCGAGGGTGAGAGCGTTTGAGCCCGGTGAGAAGGTTTTGGTTTTGTTGCCCATACCAGGGTCGAGCTTTCAAGCGCGCTACAGTGGGCCGTATCTGATTGAAAAGAAGGTTGGTGGACTATTTGGTCTCTACGCCTGACCGACGCCGTAGGTCCCGCTTGTGTCACATTAATGTTAAAACCATACGTTGAGTGCGCGCCGTCTCAGTTATCAAGTGATTTTTCGGGTGCTGTGTGTTCTCAGTCGTGTGTTAGTCTGGCGACTCGGGTCCGTGAGGAACTGTCCAGTACTGAACTGGCGATGGAGGCCTTTTCCGCGGCTGTGACTCGGGGAAAGTTCACCTTGTCTTCTGGCCATTAAAGCCAATGGAATCCGTTTCTGTACGGATTTCAGGAAAGTCAATGGGGTAACTAAACCTGATTGCTATCCCCTTCCATGGATGGAGGATTGTGTGGATCATGTGGGTGCTGCTAAATTTGTCACCAAGCTGGACCTTCTGAAGGGGTACTGGCAGGTGCCATTGACTGAGCGTGCCAGGGAGATATCCGCATTTGTGACACCTGACGACTTCCTGGAGTACACGGTCATGGCTTTCGGCATGTGCAATGCTCCTGCAACATTTCAAAGGCTTATGAATGTCGTTTTGTCTGGTTTACCTTTCTGTGAGGCTTATCTTGACGATTTGGTGATTTGTTCTTCTGATTGGGCTGAGCACGTTCGTCATTTGAACGCTGTTTTTGTGCGTCATGTTCCCATGAATCGTACGGAGCTGTGTCGTTATTTGGCCATGGTAGGCTATTATAGGGGCTTTTGTAATAACTTTTCGTCTGTGGCTGCTCCTTTAACTGATCTTCTTAGCCCTAAAGTGGATTTTATTTGGTCCGATGCGTGCCAGTCTGCGTTCGACAAAGTCGTTTTTGGTTAACGCCCCAGTCCTGGCTGCGCCGCATTTTGATGCACCGTTTAAAGGTCCCATAACATGCAAAATGGACTTTTCAGAGGTTTTAACCTTCCTCCAGTGCTATTTGGGCCTCGTATGTTGTGCCCAAAGTGGTTTTTTGATTGATTCCCGCATGTTTTCACTAGAGAACTGTCTTTTACGTCCCCCTCGGCTGAGCAGGCAGACGGGGGCTCCTCACAAGGATGACGCGCTTCACAAGGATGACGCGGTGTTTAAGCCACGCCTCCAGGAAGCGCGCAGCCGCAATAATAAAAACAGCTAATGCTAATGCTACACAGTAATTACACGATGGATACGACAGATCGAAGAGTTAGCTTGTTATTTACCAAACGGCAATGTCCGTCGTCGAGGCCCTGGAGCACGTCAAACTCCAGGTCAGATCCAGGACGTAGGACTCAGCACGACGCACCGTCAGGACGGATAAAAGGTTTATTCAGTGTTTGTGTATCGCTGTTTACCGGAGCACACGGCACATGCGCACTATCTCCGCTCTAGGCTACGTCACGGGTTGGGCGGGGGAGGCGCGCGGGTTGGGAGGGGGAGGCAGCCTGCTCTCTGTTCGGGGGGGTCGGATCTCAGAGTGAGCCGTTTGCTTTTGCAGGAGGGGGGCCAGTCCAAGAAATGGGTGTTTTTTGGAAACTGTTATGTTATGGATATTGCACAACGCAAAATTTTATCAACAAAGCCCTTAGAATAGACTGTGTAAAGGGGAAAATAGCAGAATATGGGACCTTTAAGCTAGTTGTGGATGCTTGCGACGCGGGGGTGGGCACTGTCCTTCTGCTGGATGGTGCTGATGGTGTTGAGCATCCCATGTCTTATTTTTCAAAGAAGCTCGATAAACATCAGTGTTGGTATTCGACCATTGAAAAGGAGGCGTTGGCTTTGGTTATGGCATTGGAACACTTTGAGGTGTATGTTAGCGGCTCCAGTGTACCAGTGATGGTCTACACCGACCACAACCCGTTGGTTTTTCTGGGCCGCATGCGAAATAAGAACCGTCGCCTAATGCACTGGTCCCTTCTTCTGCAGCAGTTTAATGTTCCGACACATCCGTGGCAAAGTAATCGCAGATGCGTTGTCCTGGTTTTAATGCCAAGAGATAAAACAAAATGGCGGATGGACCCTTATGCTGCCCTGAATAATTTCATGTTTGTTTGTTTGTTTTTTCTCATCAAATGTATTCAGTGTCTTTGGGTGGGGGTGTTAGGTTTGTGCACCTTTTTTCTTCCATATTTTTTCTAATATTTTTTCTTGGATTAGTTTTTTGTATATTTTTCCCATTTTTGTAGCATTATTGATAATTGCTTTATTGTATGTCTTTGTATCTCAGAGATTATATTTTTGTTAGTCTTGGCTCCACGCTCTTTTTTTCTTTGCGCGCCCTGGGGCCTCTCTCTGCTGCGGGTCCAGCCCTCGTGCGTCAGAGCGGCATGTCCAACGCGGGATCCTGCAGGCTGTGCTGCTGCCCCCTGCAGGCACGCTGGCGGTTTTGTATCCTTTAGTTAGTTTAGCTTTTAGTGGTCCCATTTTCGCTTTTCTTTGAGGTTTAGGTTAGTTCTTTATTGTCTCTTTTTTTTAGTTAGAGGTGTCGGCACCGGCTTCTACGGCCCTGAACAGGGTTGGCCCGGTGCTGCACCTGTTTGTTCTGTTTGGCTGGCTCACCAGGTCCACCTTTCTGTTTATTACTTTGTTTAGTTCTTTTTTTGGGCACGGGATTGGTAAGGGTTTATTCTTAAAATAATCTCTATATTTAAATCCAACGAAAGAAGAAGCAAGTAACAACGAAAAGATGAAAATAAAACTTTTGAACTCTTACTCTGGTCTCACGTGTCCTTAAATCTGTTTGGCTCGTTCCGGGTCATAACATGTACTATTATCTGTTTATCCCTGTCTCAGAAACACAGAATATAAGATAATTTTAGGCTATACACAGGCAATTAACAAACACTGATGTGAATGAAATGATAATGTAACCAAGTGACTTTAAATCAGCATAGACTATTCACCTTATTCTGCCCCGCCCCCTTTTGCCGTTTTTTGCCACAGAAACACACTTTTGTTGTAAACGCACTTCTGTTTGACGAGAACTCCGTTAAAGTCTCGCCGCTAAAATGTTACATAAAGTAGGTTGATTTGTGTAAAATGTTTAATGAACACGAGCAACAACAAGTCAACAACGCACCGATTTCCTGGTCAGTCTGAAAACGGCTTTTTAGTCCATGTAGAACTTATTTTCTGTTGAGCTCGTCTGCCCCATGTAAAATAATACAACAGAAACAAGATGGCGGTGCGTACGGCAACTTCCGGAATAAGGTGAATACAGTAACAGACTTTTGCAATTTCATTAGTAGCATTTATTTCCCACAGACAAGAAACTTCAGGATACATTTCCAAAATAGTAAAGTTAAAAATGGCAGACAGCTGACATTTCAAAACAGTTTGTGCGACAGGCGCCGTTAGAGCTGCCCAGTAGTTTTGATTTCACAGCCACACAGTTTCTGTTCAAAGAAAAACATCTGAAGCTTTTAGGGCAAAACAGTTGACAGCTTTTGCGGCACTTCGGAGAATAGCTACAAAAGATAAAACAAATACATTTACAAAACATCAAATATTTAATAAATTAACAATGGAAGATGATTTGAATAAATATCACTTAAATTATACGAATAGCCTTTTCCAAACGACCACAGAGGCCTGCAGCTTGACCTAACGGGCGGATGTGATTAGTATTCTTTTTGGAAACAAAGTTAAAGTAATTTATGTCAACAGATGATCATTCTCAACAGTTCACTTCTTTTGTTAAGTTAAGCACAATTCCCAGACAAGACGTGGCCTACTCAGCGCAGGGCTTTACCTGCAGGGCGTGACTTTTAATGACACTGACTTCCATCACTGGTTTGTGCTAAATGTGATCAATTAACTCTGTGCACAGACTGTCAGTTGAGTTATTTATGTTTAGATTGTTATGCATTAGCGTTAGCATTGAGACACAAACACGTCCCTTTATAAACACACCGTGTCTGGTAAAGTCTTGAACGTGTTTCATGTTAATCCAGAACAACTCCCTGTTCACTGCACGATCTGTCCGCATTTATTCATTTTAGACTCACTGGACCAAAACCCCATAGAAATGAACTAGACAGGAATTCATGAGCTAGCCATTTTAAAAATAAACAGACCAACTGCCACGTAGTGCACAGAGTCAGTATTCACCATTTGAAAGTTCTTTTTGAACACAGATTTGGTGCTCAGCTGCCCTCTGCTTATGCATTGGGTGAAAGGCTTATTCCCTACTCTCTTTCTCTGTATTATATATCTATATAATCTGAGTCATAAGCGTTCTGGGAGCCAAAAGTAAGACAGGCTGCTTCGGAGGCTGGACCTCAAAAGGCCCACTTTGGATCATTGTACCAATTGCTCCAAAGCGAACCAGTTGAAACGTGCTTATATTGGGTGGAAAAAGTTAGGCTTGATTAAAGCACTTTTTTTAGTAAATACATTTACTAAAATACAAGCACTTATTTCATGTGAGGTGATTTTATTGGTGAACAATACCTTGACAAACATGAACCCTTGCTGTTGTGGCATGTTAAGTTACATTTTTATGTTAACTTTGAGGTCCAACACCGGGACAACACTGGTCCCAGGACCATGTTAAAAAGGAGAGGCGCACAGATGGAAGAGCTAACCTTCTTGCCAGCTCCTTTACTCCATAAATGCTCAAACATGAGGCAGACGGAGACTAAGAGGGTCTGCTTTAACCTGCTGCAATGTCTGTTCGTTGGGTCCCGTTTATTGAGCGCTGTCCCTGACGCAGCGACAGGGACATGTCTGTGTGGGAGCATGGTGCGTTGTGAAGGAGGAAAGAACGTTTGTTCTTTAATGTGAGAAACAAATTGAAAATGTACACATCCTCCTTGAACATCATTTGGACACCAACATATGTAGTTTACATATATAAATATAAGATAGAATGTATTAAACGTCTTTCAACATGTAATGTTTTCATTTAAAAATGTTTTTGTATCAAAATGACTAAAATGTCACAAAACGAAAATATAGACCAAGCTAGTTTTAAATTTCATTTTGTTGACAAATTACATTTACAGAGGGGGTTTTGGATTTCTTGTTTAGTATTTGACGTAGTAGAAGTCAAATTTTACCCCATTTTATAAAATCTTAGTGAATTAGGCTTTGAATTAGACATAAAGAAATACATCAAAATCTTGTTGAGTCCCAGATTGTACACTTTAAAGTAGCAGCTACTTCAAGGCTGATCTATGTCTCTGTGGAAGAAAAATGCATTTGGAGAAAATGGCTTTTGTACTTACAATGTCCCAGAGAATGTGAATGACTGAGGAAAGGGTGAGTGACCAGCAGAGGGCAACAGAGGGCAACTGTTGTCAACTTGCAGCAAAGGAGGGGAAGAAGCCATTCACTTTAACGCTTTGAATAATTTATTCTGTTACTCATTTTACTAAACAATCCAAAAATATATAAAAGATCCATACAATCAATTTGGACACATATTAATGACATAAAGAGAGCAGTTGTGACGGTCAGGACATTCCAATGCCCACCAGCAGAGCCACCAGGAACACCAGGTTCCCCAGGAGGAAGAGTCCAGGAACCAGGGGCCCATCCATCACCTGGACATCACACACGCAAGGTTCAGAGTGTGTGATTACACAACCATAATCACAGTGAATGTGATGTCTGTTCTTACCCCTTTCAATAGATGAGTATCTGTAAAATTAAAGATATATATTAGTAGTCAGGCAAGCAACAAGATCGTTAACAGAAACCGTTTAACAATTAAAAACAAGAGCAATGAAATGGGACGACCCACTTCGCCTCTTTCTGCTACGGACCGGTGTTTCTGTCGTTCTGGCAATTCCGGCCAAGCGGGAACTCAGTTCACTTTAGTGACGAAAGAGCGAAAGTCTCTACGCTAAAATATTATAGGCTGATTTGTGTAGGTTGATCCGATTCCTTGTCGTAAGTGTAGAACTTATTTACTAATGACAGCGACAGCCCTATAAGCCTGAACCCTCAAAGTCGCGTGACAGATGCTTTGAATCTTGTTTCTGTTGCTTGTTTTGAGGCTTTAAACAGTGCCGAAAAGCCTGTTTCAACACGGCCATCACTAGTTTTCTGAGGATTTTTGTCATTTTGACCTTTGTCTGTATCTGTACTTCGAGTTTGCCTATGATTTTGAATACCTCTGCCTTTATTAAATCTGACATCTCTGCATCTGCATTTTTATTGTGTGGTTGTAATTTTGTTAAACCTTTTGCGTGATTTTGATAGATTTGACAGGAAACCAGTGGGTCATGGCTTTCTTTACGGTCTGCTCAGGAGTGAACAGGTCCCTTTTATCAGACGCTGGACAAAAAGGAATAAAACTGAAGAAAAGTGTGAGGGCCCACGGGTGGACATCTTCATCTTAACTGGTGCAAAATATAACTTCAGTAAAATGAAATTAAAGATTTGATTGACTGAAGTGAACAGTATTGCCCTGTGAACCCTGAATAGTTAGTTCAGGTTTGGATCCATGTTTGACAGTAACATCAGACAAAGTATTTGACCTGCACTTTTCTGGCTCCTCAGGTTCAGGTCTGACAGGAGGAAGTAGACCGCCTCCCATGCCACAAAGCCTCCCATCACCTTCATCAGCCATTGGTTCTCAGAGCTGTCAATCAAATTCAGTCCAGTGAAAATGGCCGCCACTACACAGAAAATGCATGAAATATGTTCAGTAAATGTGGTCAACAAGAAAAGCCCTTTACTGAGAAACTCTTACCAGATAAAGCTTTAATCACCAGAGCATTCAGCGCATGAGACCAGTTGAAGAGGAAGCGTCTGGAAACGAGTTATTCATTATCTTATTAAATGTGTTATTTATTATCTTTAAACCCTTCAAACATGTTATTTGAACATCTAGTTTGTCTGTACTCACTTTGGATGCTGCGGTCCACAGCGTAGCACAGCCCCGAGCGGCTGGAGGAGGGACAGGATCATGACCAGACAGCCCAGCACAGGATGCGCCCCCTGCAGGCACACCACAACATCAGCACAGCTCAGGACAGGAAGAGCTCAGAGGCCTGTACCACGAAGCACCTGGACCGACCCAGACATGAGCGCCTGCATAAGCCCTGCTACGAAGAGGGGTCACATCTCGCTCTATCAACCCAAGATTTTCTGAATGAAACCATGTCAGGCGTTCACATAAAGGGGCGGAGTTAGCGCTCGCGGGCCAATTAGAACTCTGGAGAAGGGAAGAGCGGGAAATGATTGTTGATTCGCTCATTGCGTAAGTTTGATGAGTCTCTACGTCTTATGTGCAAAGCTCCATCAGTTCAAATGACACTGAACACAATATCAGGGCACTAGAACCAAGCTCTGTTTGAGTAATAATTTTAGTTTAGTCTTTATTTGAAGGGACAATGTACAGAGACATTAAGCTCATAAAAAACAGAGATGTTCCGCACCAGATTATAGCTAAATAGCTAGTTTCCATCTGCAGTCCCTGATGACCCTGTCCTCTTTACTGCAGGTGTAGCCCTGAGGGACTAAAGAGCACTTGGGAACAACAAATTTAGAATTAGAAATTGGAGATCTGATTGGTCAGCTGCATGTGATATTTGAGCTGAACTTGAGCTGAACCTAAGCAGGTTTGGAGTTTGTGACCTGTTGCCATAGAGATTTACTCTTTCGTAGTCGTAGTGACACTACTACACTACACTAGGTTTAACCCCGAAGTTACCTCAAACCCACTAATCCAGCTTCATAGTACAGGCCTCTGGTGCAGAGTGACACTGACCCCAGACCAGCCGCGGACGAAGGAGAAGGCCAGGATGAAGGCGATGATGGTGACTCCTAGGGTTAGACACATGACCGACACATGCACCTGCACACACACACAGACACACACACACAGACACACACACACACACACACACACACACACACGCACACACACACACACACACACGCACACACACACACACACGCACACGCACACACACACACACACACACACACACACACACGCACACACACACACACACACACACACACACACACACACGCACACACACACACACACACATACACACACACACACACACACACACACACACACATACACACAGATACACACACACACACAGGACACACAAACTTACTAATCCATCCTTAACAATACAAATTCATACACAGTACATTTTGACAGAAAAATAGGCACATCTAAAATGATTTAGTGTGAACCAAGTTTCTGAACCTGATATGTCATTATTTCATTTGGAGGTTCAGAGACAATCCTTATTTTCTGCCGTTTGTCAATGGAACTCAAAGTGTTTGGACCCAAACAAACCTAAACCTGACATAAGTATATCTATATTATTGTGAAATGGGAACGTGGTCTTGATAATAGCCGCAGCATCAAGCGTCTGGGGCAGACAGTGAGTGTGAATGCTAAGGCTGAAAGCACAATGACATGCACATGCTGCATAAAGGCTGCTTGTGCCTGACCATTAACATCATTTAGACTCAGGATAAAGAGTCAGAGACAGACTTTGTTTTGTTGCTGAATTATAAGCGCAGCGAAGCTCCACATATACAGTATGTTGAATTCTTATAGAAGCAACACAAAACATGAAAGTGAGAGGCCAGAGAGAGCAGGGGCGGAGCACAGGGAGGCAGCAGAGGCCGGGGCCCCACTGAGATCCACTGATGCAGGATTTGGACACAATGTTAAGCAAGAGGCATGTTAAACCCACTGTGCCATAAGTGTTCTTACAATAAACAATGGCCCCATTTGGATCAAGGAGACAAGTGCAATCATCAGGTATGACTAGATTACATACAGTAACTGTTGCAAAAGATTCAGTTGTTGATCGAACCCAGATTAAAGGACATTGCATCTATTTCATTCAACATTTCCTGGTGAGGACCCCCAAAGCTAGGATCAGAATTCAATACAGGGGACCCTGATTTGTCAGGTTTTCCTTTATGGATAAAGCGCTGATGGTGAGCTGGGAATCTACCTCTAACTTACCATGTAATTTAAATACCTCTAAAGGCTGCAAATACTGGGGTTTTCCGTTTTATTCCAGTATTCAATATATGGTACCGACCTAACCTCAGCTACACACTGTATGTCACTGTGCACTTACCACAAACCACAGGTCCTTCCCACAGACAGAGTGACCCTGCGCCAGTCTCTTGTTGAACCTGGCCACCATCATGCCCAGGGAGCCCGTGCTCATCCAGGCGATCAGCATCAGGGCCCCTGTGGGAACAGCACAGTTCAGGTAGAAGTAGAGACTGCTAATCCCCAAACTGGTGTAGGGAAATATAAAGATGGTTTGATGATCTCCTCACAGCAAACATGTGTATCATGCCCTCCCAACACGAGGGGAGGAGAGGAAACGGTGAGACTGATTAAGGACTTAGATTGAATTTAAAGCGTGTCACACAGATCTCGTGAGTGTGTGGTTGAGTTAATTGAATTTACTTTTATTTGTTTTTATATATTTTATACAAATATATAAATCATTTGGGGCACCAGCTCTCTTTGAGCAAATGACCAATTCCATATCAAATATATACAATTGTACATTGATTATTATTAATAATTAAACGTTGGTCAATCTGAAGGTTGTAACAAGCAGTTACTAACAAGTAGTACACAAAGATAAACGTGCCTGTGGCTGGTATCAAAAACTAGAACTCTTTTGAATGAAATATAAAATATATCGTGCCACCTCAAAAATTGGACAAAAGAATGGAGAAAAGTCACAGTTAAAATATGAAACTTGGCATAATAAAATAAATCATACAATGACTCGTCCTAAACACACCTAAACTGAGAAAAGCATACATACATGCTCCTCCAAACGCTTTGACTGAAAACACTTCCAATTTGTTAAAAGACAATAAATCCATAAAGATTATTGATTGTTTTTGAGTGTCAAAAACGGGGGACAATTCAGTTTTAAGGATATGGTGTACTTTATTATGGTCAGAGCTACTGCAGCTCCAGGTCTCCCTTTTGTGCCTGTTTAGGGTCGATGGGGCAAACTAGAGCAAACCGACCCAGACACAGACACAGACAGAAACATACAGCACACGCCCGGGAGTCGAACCCACATCCTTCTTGCTGTGAATCAGGAGTGCTATCCACTCAGCCACCGCGCCGCCCGTTCAGCTAAAACATATCTATGACTTCCTGATAATCCAGAAATAATGAAGTATCTATGCTGAAGTATAACAGACTCACCGTGGGCCTTGATGATGTGAGGCTTCTGGGCTTTCTGCACCTGGGCTGGGGAGGTGACGTCCACCTTGTCCCCACTGTAGAAGGTCTTTGTGTGCATCTGGATCTGACCTGTGACCAACACAAGGCACTGCTGTTATGGCTGTGGGTCTGTGTGAGGCGGGGCCGGGGCTTCATGTTTGTGGATAGCAGACTAAACACTGCGTTTCACCACTTGATCATGATCAGAGCCTACTGATAAATTAGTTGCTGCATTTGAGGGAAAAAATATTACAAATGAATCAACCCTTTAAAGTCTCTAAACAAAAACATGCTCATTTCCAGACTGAGGCAGTGACTGAGGAAGTGAATTTTGTTTGGGTTGTACTCAGTGGGCGAGGCTACCGCGCTCAAATTGAGCCGCCGACTGTAGGCTACCATGTTTGCAATCTGCTGCTGACCGCTAGGGGCCGCTGCGGAAGTAGAATTATTCAATGCAAGTCAATGGGGAGTTAGACGTTTCAAAACCTACTTTAGAGCCTGAGGCTCAAAATACGGCTTTGGTCTCAAACGTTAGCTTACGGCTCTGTGACGTTAGCTTACAGCTCTGTGACGTTAGCTTACGGCTCTGTGACGTTAGCTTACGGCTCTGTGACAACGCTGAGGGGGGTGAATTTTTTTGAACCAGGCTGGTTTAGCCTGTGATTTTTTAAAGTTTGTGCATATCTAATGAAGAAGGCGGGCTTTACACGCCGGAAATGTCAGGGCGCAGCCATACACCTACGAGTGGGCGGTTGAGCCGCATTATCATGAATGGGGCGGAGCCACAACCGTCTGTCCACTATTTTTATGTCTATGGTTGTACTGGACAAATTGACCTCAAAATAGTTTTTCTATTTATCTACAGATATATTCATCCTTTACCACACCGTATCCTTCTGGCCAAATCTAATTTTGAGGCTAGAAATTATATTTTCCTTATATTTTGTAAAAAAAAAAAAAAAAAGGAAATTTAAAAATGTGTTTACTTTTGTTGTAAAGACTTAAAACCATTTGCATTTAGATCTCATGTCAGTTTATAATTGACAATATTTCATGATCTACTTCATATTGCCTCCTTTCCAGAATTTTGAACATTCTGATGACTCGACCTTTTGATAAGTCTATAAAAGCTGATTGTTTCCAAAAATGCATGATTGCTGTATTGTTTTTCTATAATTAATTGGGATATTTCTACTGATTTAACTGATTTGTGGAGTGTATTGAGGAACGTTCATGAAATAATGAGTGTGCACCCTGTCTCTGTGCCACGTCCATGTTTGTGTTTGGGGCCCTTCTCACCGTTGCTGCTGGGCCCCCGTGCGAACAGCAGGTAGTAGCTCTGGCTGCTGCTGCTCCTCTGGGTGGAGATGCTGTTGTTGGAGGTGAAGGAGCATCTGATCACTCCGTCCTGCACCGACGTCTTTATGTCCTGAACGTTGCCCTGGAAAACAACATGAGTCTGACTCTGTGCTGCGCTCAAGGGCCAATCCTCGAGATCCCCCTAACCCTGCTGCTGTGCTCCTCCCACTCATGTATAGAAGGGTCAAATGCAGAAATACAGGTATGGAAGTCTACCATCTTAAAGGCTGATAATGTTGGGTTTTACTACTAGTAAATTATTATTACACTTGCTGATATTTATTTAACATTTTGTTCATTTTAAATCGCAACATAGAACCAAAAAAAAAACAAAACAAAACTGAATAATAGAAACATTCTATTAAATTTACATCACTTTTAATGTCATCACAACAAAGCGCGGCTCTGCTGGACCCGCCCTGCTGGACTCACTTTGCAGTAAGGGTTATGCGACGCTGTTGGAACATGGCCCAGATTTACTACGGTCGGTGTTAAATTGCGAGTTAATATTGCACATGCTGTTTAGTGGGCGGGTTGTACCTTATTTACCATCAGAAACTGCGTGTATTGTAAGTGGCGCAAATCTGAGATGTAAATGATGCCAACAGCTTTATTAAGAATTATATACATTTCAATTATATAGCACATAAATGTTTTTATGAGATCTATATCTGGGGTTATTCACCTTATTCCGCCCTTATTTGTCTCTTTTTGCCACAGATCCACACTCCTGTAGTAAACACATCACTGGTTTGACGAGAACCCCGTTCATGTAAATGGAAAACGAGGGAAAAGTCTCGCCGCTAAAACATTATATAAAGTACATTGATTTGTGTAAAATGATGAGGACGAGAGGGAGACGCCCAGGACAAGAGGGAGACGCCCGGGACGAAAGGGAGACGCTCGGGACGAAAGGGAGATGCCCGGGATGAGAGGGAGACGCCCGGGATGAGAGGGAGAGGCTTGGGATGAGAGGGAGAGGCTTGGGATGAGAGGGAGAGGCTTGGGATGAGAGGGAGACACCCAGGATGAGAGGGAGACGCCCGGGACAAGAGGGAGACGCTCGGGACGAAAGGGAGACGCTCGGGACGAAAGGGAGACGCTCGGGACGAAAGGGAGACGCTTGGGATGAAAGGGAGATGCCCGGGACAAGAGGGAGAGGCTTGGGATGAGAGGGAGAGGCTTGGGACAAGAGCGAGACGCCAAGGACGAAAGGGAGACGCTCGGGACGAAAGGGAGATGCCCAGGATGAGAGGGAGATGCCCGGGATGAGAGGGAGACGCCCAGGATGAGAGGGAGATGCCCGGGATGAGAGGGAGACACCCAGGATGAGAGGGAGAGGCCCAGCATGAGAGGGAGACGCCCAGCAGGAGAGGGAGACGCCCGGGACGAGAGGGAGACGCCCGGGACGAAAGGGAGACTCTCGGGACGAAAGGGAGACGCTCGGGATGAAAGGGAGACGCTCGGGACGAAAGGGAGACGCTCGGGACGAAAGGGAGACGCTCGAGATGAAAGGGAGATGCCCGGGACGAGAGGGAGAGGCTTGGGATGAGAGGGAGAGGCTTGGGACAAGAGCGAGACGCCAAGGACGAAAGGGAGACGCCCGGGATGAGAGGGAGAGGCTTGGGATGAGAGGGAGACGCCCCGGAAGATGGGGAGATGCCCGGGATGAGAGGGAGACACCCAGGATGAGAGGGAGAGGCCCAGCATGAGAGGGAGACGCCCGGGACGAGAGGGAGACGCCCGGGACGAGAGGGAGACGCTCGGGACGAAAGGGAGACGCTCGGGACGAGAGGGAGACGCTTCGGGGACGAAGGGAGACGCTGGGCGAAAAGGGAGACGCTCGGGACGAAAGGGAGACGCTGGGACGAAGGGAGACGCTGGACGAGAGGGAGACGCTCGGGACGAAGGGAGACGCTTCGGGACGAGGGAGACGCTTCGAAGGGAGACGAAAGGGAGACGCTCGGGACGAAAGGGAGACGCTCGGGATGATAGGGAGATGCCCGGGACGAGAGGGAGACGCCCAGGATGAGAGGGAGATGCCCGGGATGAGAGGGAGACGCCCAGGATGAGAGGGAGACGCCCGGGATGAGAGGGAGATGCCCGGGATGAGAGGGAGACGCCCAGCATGAGAGGGAGATGCCCGGGACGAAAGGGAGACGCTCGAGATGAAAGGGAGATGCCCGGGATGAGAGGGAGAGGCTTGGGATGAGAGGGAGACGCCCAGCATGAGAGGGAGACGCTCGGGACGAAAGGGAGACGCTCGAGATGAAAGGGAGATGCCCGGGATGAGAGGGAGAGGCTTGGGATGAGAGGGAGAGGCTTGGGACAAGAGCGAGACGCCAAGGACGAAAGGGAGACGCCCGGGATGAGAGGGAGAGGCTAGGGATGAGAGGGAGACGCCCCGGAAGATGGGGAGATGCCCGGGATGAGAGGGAGACACCCAGGATGAGAGGGAGAGGCCCAGCATGAGAGGGAGACGCCCGGGACGAGAGGGAGACGCCCGGGACGAGAGGGAGACGCTCGGGACGAAAGGGAGACGCTCGGGACGAGAGGGAGACGCTCGGGACGAAAGGGAGACGCTCGGGACGAAAGGGAGACGCTCGGGACGAAAGGGAGACGCTCGGGACGAAAGGGAGACGCTCGGGACGAGAGGGAGACGCCCAGGATGAGAGGGAGATGCCCGGGATGAGAGGGAGACGCCCAGGATGAGAGGGAGACGCCCGGGATGAGAGGGAGATGCCTGGGATGAGAGGGAGACGCCCAGCATGAGAGGGAGATGCCCGGGATGAGAGGGAGACGCCCAGGATGAGAGGGAGATGCCCGGGATGAGAGGGAGACGCCCAGCATGAGAGGGAGATGCCCGGGATGAGAGGGAGACGCCCAGGATGAGAGGGAGATGCCCGGGATGAGAGGGAGAGGCCCAGCATGAGAGGGAGATGCCCGGGATGAGAGGGAGACGCCCAGGATGAGAGGGAGATGCCCGGGATGAGAGGGAGACGCCCAGCAGGAGAGGGAGACGCCCGGGACGAGAGGGAGACGTGGAACAGGTTGGACGAGTGGCGTCTTCTCTGGTGTCATCAGTGCTCTGTTCACAGAGCGCAGGTTTAAGGACATTAAAAGGATCTGGGACGAACTCCTGAAACCCTTTGGAGGCACAGCGTCTGTAACTGTGACACCGATGAGGATCCAGGCCAAAGTACGTTTCCCATCCGTCAGAACAGCACCATTACTTTGTAGTGGGCCTATCTGTAGTTGCCAAACACGATCATTTGAAACACACTGACCTGTAAACTACCTGTTTTTCTGACGTAATCAATTTTCATGCAGTTTTTTGCACGTTGGGGCAAAATCGCTCTGTTTTGCATGTTTTGCATGTTCATAAGATCCCATGTGCTAAATTTGTGCTGTGGCCTGAAACTCAAACCTCAACAGCTCATGCTCTTTGCTCCAGTTTAGGTCTTGCTTGCTATTGTGTACATTGTCACCATACACTGAATTTCTCTGTCAAGGGACAATAGAGGTGTTTGATTGGCGTGTATCAAAGTACAAAGCAGTGTGTGTGTAAAGGGGAACAACTGAATTTTCAGAGAATAAAGATTACTCATGCATGAATTACTGAAAAGACAGCTTTGAATGGCTTTGGAATGAGGTGAAACTACTACTATTACTACAACTAATAATAATAATAATAATAATAATAATAATAATAATAATAATAATATTAAGCCAACAGGGTTAAAAGCTCTTCAACGTGGGACTGTTTTTCCGAAAACGCCAGAGTAAAATGAGCCTCATTTCAAACTGTAGTTGTTTCTGATCCTTTGGACACAAACTATTGTCTGGATTCTGTAGTTTTGGCCTTTGGTGTCTGCTTTACTCTAATTACAAGTGGAAACAAGCTCTGCTCAGAGGAAAACCAACATTTAAAGTCAGCCTACATTTTCTTTGTTAAATATATGAAGAAGTAAAGCTGGTGTCTGTAGATTTGACCTGATTGACACTGATTTGGGCTTTTGTTGGTTTTGACGATTCCTCTTTAAAGGTGAAGCTAATTTAACTAAAAATGAGTTTTAGGGACTTGTAATAAAGTCAAAAATTCCAGGAAGAATCCACACAAAGGTCCTGTAAAAGTTTCTGAATTTTAGTGTATTTTTTTAAAAATTTGTGCTTTTGGAGTAAAAACTGACTAACTCATCCCAGAATGGTGGATTTGATTGTAACTAAGGGAGCTACAGCCTTCTTTTCATGGATAACATGTCCAGCAGTTTGATAGTTTCCTTTTACCAGATGTGGATAAAAAGGAATAAGTTAACAAAATGTCCTGCGTCCTGCCGGCGCCAGAATCATGTTTCATCCTGTCTCTCCACCACAGCACTGTCAGTCAAACGTATGGAGGAGAAGTGCTTGGCCACACCACTTTGCCTGATCTCGGGTCGAGGGCTGGGCCTGGTCAGGGCTTGATGGGAAACACCAGGTGCCACAAGGGGGCGACTGTGACTGTTGTGCAAACTTTTAGTGTCACTTCACCCACTTAGTACAAACCTAGTGTGTGGTCCTTTCCGAAACCACGTCCTCCTCCCTTTCCCACGCACGAGTCCTCTCTTTCTGCATGAAGGAGCCCCCACATTAAGAGCCATTCAAAACAGGGCGAGTGACAAGTGTCTTCTCAGCTCTTCAGAGTCAGCATCAGACCAGACTTAACCGGTGTGTGTTCCACCGGAGCAGCCCCATGTGCACCACGCACCAGTTTACTTCCACATTTATTTAGAAGGCATTATTTTGGCATTTATTAAAGATTGAAGTGCTTTGACAGACGACACAATATGACTGTATTTGCTTGGGAAACACCGTATTTGTAGATTTAGTGAGTTTTACCAGCATCACTCTTTAAATTCAACGCAAGTGGACTTTAACTTAATTTGAACTTTAATTAAACACTCAATTACAGTCCTCTGTGACCTGCTTTTCTAATTGTCTCTACGATGTGTAAGCGACACTAGAGGCCAACTCTGCTCCTTTTGAGCTCTGATATTAATGTTAGTCTGTGGTGTTTTAACTTGTGCAGCTTTATACTCTCTCTGCACTGTATATTGTTAGATTATTGTAAAACAAGAACAAGCAAACTTCTCCACTGAGATCAAAATGTTTTATCTGATCTTATCTTTATATCAAACTACATCAGTTGGTGCTTCCCAGTAAAAGGGCGTGTCTCTTCAGTTGTGGGCGGTGCTTTCACAGTAAAGGGGCGTTTCTCTTCAGTTGTGGGCGCATGCTTTCACAGTAAAGGGGCGTGTCTCTTCAGTTGTGGGCACATGCTTTCACAGTAAAGGGGCGTGTCTCTTCAGTTGTGGGCGCATGCTTTCACAGTAAAGGGGCGTGTCTCTTCTGTTTGAGCGAGGAAAGTGTGTCCGAAAGCCAACGCTCTGAGCTCTAATGAAGGAACCTCTGCTCTCTGTGAAGGAGCCTTCAGTGAGGAGTGAGGAGGAGGGGGGAGGAAAAGGGAGGAGTTTTGGGGAAGGCCTGTGTGTTAGGTGCTCGGAGGGATGGAGGACTCGGACAAGCAGCCTCACTTCTGTCAGTTTGCCCCAGGACAGCTGTGGCTACAGAAGTATCTTACCATCATCACCAGATGTGTGGAGCAAACAAATAATGCGTGGAATTGTAAAGTGACTTTGAGCGTCTGACCACTGCATCATCATCATATCATTGTAGACTCTGAAGTGAAAAGTTTTACCAGAGAAACCCTTTGTGGTGTGACTGTCCCGGTGGAGAAGGCGTGCTGTAGCTGCACCTGACCACTGCTGTCCAGAACACAAATATAGATGTCATCATTTCCCTGGAGAGAAGAGAGAGAAGAGAGAGCAATCAATCAGACAAACCCTTTTAGCTCTGCACTTCTAACTGCGACAAAACAGAACAGGTCAATGGTGTTTTGAAAGGATAAACAATACAGGTGACAAGAGGCTGGAACGCAGAGGGAAGACGGCAGTCCTAGTTTCATTTATACAACTTAAAAAGATTCGTCGATGTAAGTCGAAACGTCTCGATCTTTAAACGGCGTCCGGATGACAACCTCTGAACCCCTTTCTACGATGAACTTAAAAAGATCAAGACAAATCCAATATGGAAAACAGAGATTAAAACATAACTCAAATCTTATGTTTACCATTTCCTGGTCGTCGGAGAAGCCGAAGGCGACGTAGCCGTCAGAGGGGCCTGTCAGCTGGTACTGGACAGCGGAGGACCCAGGGGACACCACCATGGCCGACAGGAAGTAACAGCTAGCAGGCTCCTTGGCTGGGTCACAGCCTGGAGGGTCCCGGAAGCACACCTTGGACACACCACAGCCCCCCGCCGAGATGTTCTGTGAGGGAAGACCACAGCAGTGCCATCACGGAGCTGCATCACATTTATTTATTTTGTATTTTTTTGGGCCATAAGCTTTATTGACAAGATAGTTCAGCACCAAATGGGGATGAGACCGGGGAATGAGCCAGATTTGAACTCACAACCCTGTGGCCTGCCCCTCACAGCAGGCATGAGTGCTCAACCACTCAACCAGAAGTGGCACTATGGCACACTTCTACCTATAAGGTTTAAAACGCCAGCAAAGTTAAGTTGCTCACCTCTTGCTGTCCTCATAAAGCCGTGTACAAATGTAAACCAGTCCAGTTAAACCAGGGAAGTCATGACATGGTATCAGTACTGATAATCGTGAGATTTTGATGACGTCATGCATATTAACAACGATGCATTGTTGCCTGGATTTCAGTTGATTTCAGAGTCACTGACACGTTGGTATCAATATCAGGAAGTGTCCATAGTAGCTATGTGTCTTATTTTATGTCTCAACAAAACATTGTTTTAATTGTTTAAATAACAAAAAAATTAATAACTGAAATTAGAAAAATCATAGGAACATCCTTGTCATCAGTATTGGGATAGACAGAACATATCTTATCATAGTTTAAATAAAGTATGATTTTAATGCATCTTTTCAAGCACTTTGAATTACTTTGTGCAAGAATTGTGCTCTACAAATAAACTTACGCAAAAGATGTTTCCAGCTTTTTAGGGCATTCCTACAGCTGGAGGAGAATAAATGCATGACTTTTGACAGCCTTGTGGTCTAATAAACTCCTCTTTACCATGTCATGCACCTATTGTTCAGCTTCTTGTGTAAAATGGTGGTTACTGCACAGCTGTGCAGACGTCTGGAGCCTGTGTTGTCCATGGAGCTTTTGTTTGGCGCGATATCACTTTATTAGGAGGAGATAAAGGACAACACAAATGAATTTCCTCAACACTTGGTCTAAGAAACACGTCATTTAAGGACATGAAGGTAATGAGTTCAACTGTGTGTGATCCTAAAGTCTGTCAGTGATACATGTGAGCTGCATGTGACGCTGGAGTTTATACAACGGTTTACCACATTTTCTTTTTTTACATGTCAGATACAAACTAAATATGTTATAGACATTTATATTTATCAGACTGAAGCAGCTCTCACATTTTACATCCGTTTTGAGCTCTTCCAGGAGAACTGACCTACAATATGAAAACATATTCCCACGCTCGAACTGTAACATAAACTGCATCTAAAAATAGCCTTTTTTCTTTTTTTTGTTGTTTTAGATAAATCTAAATTCAAAGTATGGATGGGTGATATGCCAAACATTACAATTTTCTCAGAACCAGATGTCAATGTTGATTTGATCAATTACTTGACTTTCTATGGCCTGGAGGCGGTGACTAAGCCCTCTGCTTCTTCTTCTACACTGATTGGTTGAATCCACCTGTCACTCACCCAAAACCTGAGTAAGAATACGAGCGAGTGGGGCAGAAGGTCTGTGTTTAAGCATAGAGGGATGAGATCACAATATATCCATATAATCCAGGCCCATTCCAAAATGTGGTGTTATTACATACAAAAGCACAATGAGACAAGACAAACTGGATAAATAATTATTTAATATACAGAGACTACAAAGATGGTCAGTCATAAACATCCATAAGAGGAGCCAACATGGTCTAAACAAACAAACATATTAGCTAGAGTTGGCTCAGTCTGACAAGAGCAGAGTGTCTCCGTTCATACTTTTCCACTAGTCGGCTTACTCTGTTCAGGGAGTGGCCTGAGGTGAAATCTCATGCTCCCACTCAGAGGGGCTGAGGCAGTAACCATTTATACTGCAAAAAGGTTCATTGGGTCTTCCAAGTGAAGATAGATTTTCATTGAATCCTTCCTCAGAATGTGACATGACAAGACATGAGAAACACTGCACTCATATCGCTATAAAGGGATTATCTAATTTAGTTAAATTTACTTGAATTAAGCAAATTAATCTTAAAAGTCCAATTTTAAGATTTTTTTCACTTGACACGACTACATCAAATTGAGATTTGACTTGTTTTAAGTAAACTTGATAAGTAAAATAATCTTATTCCACTGGCAGATAATTTCACTTAAATGAGGGTAAAAAGGTCTTATTTTGAGTTTATTTTTCTTATTTTTTGATAGGCCTTTTTTGCAGTGTGATAAATATCAAATTAATGTGTTTCATTTGACTTGCAATATTGCACCATGACGAAAAAGACACAAATACATAAATATGTATCATAATTATTATGATATCCTATTTTGGTGAATAAATAAATTATATAATATAAGTAAGTATTAAAATCCCAAAAAGATTTAAGTTACAGTCAGGGATCCAGCTCCAGAGGGTTGTAGCTGGCCTGTGTTGACAGGGTGCTAACCACTTCTGTCACCTCACAGTGTGTGTCTCCCCTGGTGAAAAAGTCTGGACACGCCCCTGAAGTAAAGTCATCATACCAGGGTGTGACTGCAAGTATGAAGTGGCAACACAATCTCGTAAACAGCAGCAGAACTGTGTGAGCCTAATGCCTGAGCTGAACACTTCTGGGGGATCTTGATGTTATTCAGAAGTGCCGAGAAAAACTGGAGGAAAGCCGAGTGTTGTGCTGCTGAGTGAGTAGGCTACTAGTGGAAAAGGCTGAAAACGGGATGCAGTGAGGTTAGTGTTCTATAGAAAAGGCCCGGTTTGTGGAAGAGACAAGCTGGCAGAGCGGAGGTGCCAAGCTGACACAGAGCGAGAAGTTAAGGCAGAGGCGACGTCACAAAGCCCAGTGAAACAGGACCATCAGGAGGAGGCTCTGAAAGAGACACAGAGTTAAGCACGTCCCCGTCAGCTGAGGCACAAGCTACAGTCAAATCAGACCATCATACGCCTCCAGAATGATTGTTTGGCCATTTACATTCAACAGAACACAACTTTTACTGCTATTCTGCCGTCATGTGTGTTGGATATGCCTAAAACATTACAAATGAGAGTACATTTTGAGTTTATTTATTATAAACATCTGCCGCTTTGGCTTGGTGGACATATTTCAGTGAGGTTTGTGGTGCCAGTCAAAGAACAAGAGTTTTATTTGGCAAACCATACGTCAAACTGAATCAAAATCAGATTAGGTTTATGATAAAGGGTAGGGTTAAGGTTAAGGAAAGGGTTAAAGTGCGTATGACAGGTTTGAATGAATTTCTAATTTTGATTTTATGTGATGTATTAATATGTATTGTACATAAAAATTACTCTTTTACACCAGTCAAGTTGTAGTTGGTGGAGAAAACTTGAAAAATCAGATTGAATTTACAGGAAGTAATAAACTGATGACATCACACTGGAGAGACTCATTCCATCCAAAGTTTTTGCATATTTACCCAAAATCAACAACTTAAATTACCCTTAAAACATTAATTCAACAAAATGAAGATGTTCACATATATTTTGATTTGTCGGACAAAAAAAATCTGTGACATTAGCCGGGTTTTAGTCCAGTGTGCAAAGTAATTTCCTACTGTGATGTCATCGTTTACAACCAGGAAGTGATATTACAAAACTAAAAAAACAGCTAAAAATGATAAAATGTAGAATTATTTTTAGCAAAACTTTGAATACATTTAGCTTACCTGTATTTTAGTTACAGGAGTAGTCTAACCTGTCATAGGCCCTTTAAGGTTAGCGAAAGGGTTAGGTTAGGATGTGGGTTAGGTTTAGGTTTAGGAAAGCCTTTTGTGTTAGTTGACGTGTTGGCAGTAAACGCACACAGAACAGTTTTGCTTTAGTTATCTACGACAAGAGTTAAAAACATCGCAACAAAAGTGACAACCAGCAGGGACGGCAAAGTAGCATAACAGAGTTGGTAGCCGTGGGTTCTATAGACACTGCGTTTTATAATTGCAAATGCAGGGATAGTGTTTTATTATTATCCCTTAGGTTTTTGTGGATGGTAATGTCGTTTGGATACTGTTATGCTGAATAAAACTTTTGGAGCTTTTAGTTTTAGCTTTTAATGTTATTTCCTCAAAGACATACCTTGGTTGTGGTTTGTTTCATTGACACATGTTGGGGTCGTCTACCTCTCCAGATGTAAAAATGCTTGATTCCACCTTGTGATGTCATTAGGTGGTACTCCATGAAGTGCTCTTCTGTGATTTATACATTCAATAGTGTGAGTTTGTAGTTACAAGCTCTTTTTGGCCTTGCTTCTCTTCTTTGTGCAGCAGTCCTTGTGCCCTCTGGTGGCAACTGTGTTATGATGCACAATACATAATGCTTTTGTCTATAAAATTATAACCTGATACACTTATTTATATTTTGGACATTTTAAATCCCCAATTTGATCTAAAATGATAAGAAACAAATCCAGTGGCAGTGATGTGCGGCTGCCCCTTCAGGCCCAGGACACAGTGGTTATGTACGATCTGCATGTGGAGGATGCAGTTGTACGATCTGCATGTGGAGGATGCAGTTGTACGATCTGCATGTGGAGGATGCACTTTTTAATGCCAGCATTCAATGTGAACGAGAATGGACAGCACGCGTCTTTGGTTGTATTTGTGCACTTCCCATCAGCACAGCACATCCTGGGGGCAGTTGTTGTTGTTTGAAGGAGCCCAGGTTGCACTTTCAAATTTCCTCTTGAAAACTTTGCATTGGCCATGACCGACCAGCACAGACGGTAAACACAAGCCTATTCAGTGAATCATTGTCTGTGCACAATCAAGTTTAAACGGCTTTCCCATTGAAAAACACAGCCTGCGCTGCACACATACGTTCTGCTGGAGCGGCTGCTGTGATCATCCTCACATCGTTGTGTGGCTGTGGTTTGGAGCGTACCCGCGTGAACGCAGCTGCAGCCAGTGTGTTTAGCCCTTATGTACAGTAGGGCTGTATTGGGGATAAGGGATTTCAGAGCAATAGTGTTTAAAAATGAAAAAGACTACTCATCATTGGTTAAATGCGCTTAAAAGTAGATTTTGCATGACATTTCAACCATATTGTAAAATGTACCCAATGTGCTGTTCAAAATGTAGTTTTAAAAAGCCAAAATAAAGTGTATATTCACCTTATTTCGGACGTTGCCTTACGCGCCGCCGTCTTGTTTCTGTTGTATTAGTTTACGTGGAGCAGACGAGCTCAACAGAAAATAAGTTCTACACGGACTAAAAAGATGTTTTCAGACTGACCAGGAGATCAGTGCGTTGTTGACTTGTTGTTGCTCGTGTTCATTAAACATTTTACACAAATCAACCTACTTTATGTAACATTTTAGCGGTGAGACTTTTCCCTCGTTCGTCATTAGCTTTAACGGAGTTCTCGTCAAACGGAAGCACGTTTACAGACGGAAGTGCAGAAAACGGCAAAAGTGGGCGGGGCAGAATAAGGTCAATAGGACCTTGCAATAACCAGTTGGGAGTGTGAGTAATGTTTTTCCAACATTTAAGTACCATTCATGGAACTGAAGTTTATGTTTTTTTGTTGTTGTTTTTTTATGTAGCCACAGGCTAATGTTAATCATGTGGCTATGCTAATAAACATTTTTAGCATACTATCTGATTTAACGTTAGCCTCATGTCCTTCTGTCCAGGTGCTATATTTTAGGATCATACACAAAGTTCAAGCTCTTGAATGCTGTGAGATCTTATCTGTGTGAGGAGCGGCTGTGGATGAGGAAGCTTTGGTGTAAATGTCGACTAAAGTTTGTTGTAGCAAGTTTTCCTCTGATTTGAAGTATCGCCTTTGTCATCTTCAGTGAGATGCACGATTTTGATGTAGCATCCTTACTATAACAACATACTGTGACATCCTCAACATGGAAACTACAACAAATGTGACTAAACCCATGAATAATGTGCTGATGTCAGAATGTCCGAGCTGGAGACTCACCAGAGGAGCAGCAGGCAGAGTGGAGGGCGGGGCAGCGGAGGGCGGGGCAGCAGAGGAGCCTGCAGAGCCCCCTCCAGTGCTGTTGAACTGGACCTTAGGACCAGCCACCTGTACCCAGTATGTGCTGTAACTCTTCACAAAGGTGGCGCTAGAGAGGCATTTTACATTGATTAACATTAGTGTCTAAGCAGAGACAGCAGAATGACAGAAGAGACTTACAAGAATTGTACTTCTTTGTCACTGGCGGGTCTCCACTTCACCTGCACAGAGCTCTTAGCGGCGCTCAAGGAGTGGGACAGCGCTGAGGTCTGAAACAGAACACATCTTTCAAATGGAGGCTTGAAATATTTCACTTTGTGTGTTGTGAACTAATATAAACATACAAGTTTCACTTGGAAACAAATTATTGAAATGAATTGAGTTTTTCCTCTATATTCTAATTCTGTGGCACATACCCGTAATTCTTATGTATCAGTATGAGACGTTTTAAACACCGACTTTGGCACTTCAGTTCACCAGCATTTGTACACAAATTAAACAGTGCCAAAGTAACCTGAACCTTGTAATGATTTGTCTAGGGGCGTCCCATAGATATAGATATATATAGTCGACGTGGCGTTTGAAGTTCCTGGTCGATCAGTTAGAAACTCTGACCTAAATGTGCTCCATGGGTTGGACCTGGACTAGCAAAGTCTCATAAAAAGCACTGTTGAGTTTAAGCACAGAAAACAGTCATCTGCGCTAAAGGTTAACTAACTTTAAGTGGAGATTCCTAATGCATCTGTAAGAATCTAGTGACACCAAACATCCTCTTTTACATGTTACTGGTGAGGAGCTGAGAAATGACATGCATATCAGGAAATAACCATGTTTTATATTTTAAAATAGGAATTTGCTTCAGCACTCATTTGTACATGAAGGAACGCTCCATGTGGCATTATTTCATGTCTTTGGGGCTTCCAACTCCCAACAAAAGTGAGCAGCACTTAAAGAGTTAATGGTTTTTATGATTTTATTCAGTGTATTAATGCTTTGTGTAAATACAAATGATAGTTTTGCACCAATCAGGTCGCTATTTGTGGAGAAAAGTTGAATAATCTGTCGACAATTACAGGAAGTAAATAAATCTATGACATCACACTGGGGAGACAAAGCTTACGCATAATTTACACAAAATAAACTACTTTTTTGACCCTTTAAACTTTGATTCAACAAAATAAGGTGTCAAGTGTGTTTTTCTTTGTTAAATGAACAAAATCTGTGACATTAGATGGGTTTTGGCCACTGTACAGTGTGGTTGCTATGGTAATTTCCTAGAGTGACGTCATACTTTACAACCAGGAAGTAAAATTTTAAGTCTAAAAAACAGCTAAACTGGGGTTAAATTTGTAAAGATTTTAGCAGAAATTTGAATACATTTATCTTAACTGCATTTTAGTTAAATGTGTATTTAAACCTGTCATAGGCCCTTTAAATGTGACACAATGTGTTGAGGTGCACTGAGAAGTCTCTCCTGGTCGAAACATTACACAGAACAGCACCACCTGCAGGATGGGATGTGCTGTACAGCCTGGATGACGAGAACAGGCGGGGCTCAGGTTTCACAGAGTATGAGACGGTGACTCAGCCGTTTACTCCGACCGGACGGCTTTGTTTGAGCTCAACATGTGACGCCATGGAAATCTGAAATCATACTTTGATAATTATCTTCTCTGGCCTTGTAAATGACCTTGTTATTGCTGGGAAACAATTATACGTGTCTCTTTCAAACAAACAACACCATCAAGTTGTTATCTTCTCAATCAATGCAGTTTCATGAGGGCAATGGAAATCAAAGTTGTACCGGACTTGGTTTGCTTTTACAGTTTACTTTGTTAGTAGTGGCAGGTTCTCATGTTTTTCTAATTGTTACTTTGTTTAGTAGGACAATCCAATCCAAATACATGGCACCACCAGGCCAAGTCACAGGTCAGGTCTGTGGAGAGGCGAGTCCTGCTCACAGTTTATCAAGTTATTTTTTGACCAACAAAAACAGTTGTAGTTGAAAAAAAAAATACACATTACAAGAGAGGCAAGTTTAATGCCATACCGTGGATTATTCCAGCCAAAGCATTAACATTTGGATGAAACCCCCCTCCACCAGACGGTTGCAAAGTGCACTTTTAAAGCCTCAATATGTAACGAAAACAAAAGGTTTTTCATTGTTTTAATTGTACGGAGTGAGCAGTTCCTGTGTATGTGTGTATATTCCTACTATTAATACTATAATATTCCACAGAGAATGTTGAGAAGTCTGATTATTAAACATTTAAGTGTTAACAATTTGTTCATTTTTGTTCATTATTAGTTTATCATTATCAAATGTTTGTGTATGATTAGTTTTAGTTTATGGTTAATAAACATGCTTTGTATATGTAACAGGTTCTGTGTGTGGAATTTCCCTAAGCTATTCTTTTTTAAATGGCGAGCTCATTGTACTTCCTTCCAGTTGTTTGTGGTTGGGTTTTTGCCGAGTCACGGGTGAACAGTGAGCTTCCCCAGAGACACTTGTGTGCTCACACTAGAGCTGTTTATGTATGAAGTCATCTATCTAGACATGAGAGAGAGCCAGATATTTTATATTTACGTTTTAATAAAAGATTAGCATTAGCTGAATGAGACGGTTAGCTTAGCCACCTGCTGGGAGGACCTTTCCCATTCAAAAGCCATGAGTCCGGTCCTCTCTGGGATCCTTTGAGGACACTCGGGTGACATGGTTCCACTCAGTTCCACTCTTTGTTTACTGCCAAACATTTCCACGTACAAGTCTATCAAAACACATTTAGCAACTGGATAAAACCTGATCTGAAGCCTTCAGGCAAGAAAAACGCCCTTTCTGTTGTAACCAGCCACACGCTGTGAAAGAAAGCAAGAGAGGTGACGCGTCTTGCCCAGGGACACAACAGCAGTTCCAGTGGTGGGCAACAGCTTAATCTGACAGGTTAGACTGCATATTTGACTAACGTAGTGAACATTATTATATTTAAAGGGAACATGTTATGCTATACTGACTTTTTTTCGCTTTTAACATTGTTCATCATCAAAAACATTCCTGGAGTTGCATTTAGCTTCACTGACACTAGTTTGAGAACTGGTGGTTAGGAAATCCTCTCCGCTTCCCTATTTTTGAACATGAGCTGCAATTATGACATAATTAGAGGCAATTCCACAACTGTTACCTGGCAACCAGACAAGAGCCACAGTCTGTATAAATTACAACAGTTAGAGAATAAATACCTGATAACTTTGTTTTGTTGAATGATGGTTTAAACTGTCAGAAAAATATATCAGTCGATATAAAACGTGACTGTTCAATGACATGTCGCCTGATGACGTCCAAAAGGGTTCCAGGGGACACAACATTCTATGGGCCAGTAAGATTACAAATGAGGGGCAGCTAAAATAAATATTGTTCAAATGCTGAAACTTTTGTGAACTTACGTTTGCTAAATTTCGGGCCAAAGTTCAATGTAATCAACAGGAAAAACTGTCTATGAGTATGACATCATCACATTCTAGGATCTGAAACCCTGTCCACCTTATTCCGGAAGTTGCCGTGGGCGCCGCCATCTTTTTTTTCCGTTGTATTAGTTCACACGGGGCAGGGGAGCGCAACAGAAAATAAGTTCTGCACGGATTAAAAAGCCGTTTTCGGGCCGCCCAAGAAATCGATGAATTGTGGACTTGTTGTTGCTCGTGAACATTAAACATTTTACACAAATCAATCTACTTTATACAATATTTTAACAGAAAGACTTTTCCCTCGTTCACCATTTACATGAACAGGGTTCTCGTCAAATACGGACGGGGCGGAATAAGGTGAATAGAGCTCGGGATAGAACGTCAAAAAACAGCCGTTACCCTCGAAATCCGCCATGTTTGCCTACAGTAGACGTTAATCTGTTCAGTACTCAGTCTTTATGTGAGGTGCCACTGAGATGCTCCCTGAGGGGTCGTTGCTGTCGTGCCTTGGCTTTTCTTGCTTTTGCCGTTGGTTCCTTCAAGGTACAACTTTGTGAATTAACATTAAAAAGGTGGAATGGAGGATTTCGGGCAACAAATCAGAATCTCATTTCCTCGTGGGTAGCACAAATAACTGGTCCGCTCAGGTGTCAATCATTCTCTGGTGCTAGTGCACGCCCGCAGGCTCGTCCAGGGGAAACGCTCGCTCCCCTGGCCGCGCATGCATGGTTGATATGCTAGTGTGTTTATGTAGCAGGAGGTTAGCGGCGATCGTTCCGTCTTTGTAGGTCTAAACTTTCATCCGTGAAGTACCGAAATGGCTGAGGGACGAAAGAGAAAGACTGTTTTCGAGCTTTCACAGAAGAAATGAAAGTCTGCAGAGGAAAGAAACAAAACGCGTGTTATTCTGGGGGAATAGTTTACGCTGGCGAGCATTGAAAGCACAAAACAGACTTCCAACTGATGCCTCCGTTGCAAAGTTTCTGCTGGACAGGTAACTGTTTATCTGACTCTTTTTTTAGCTTATTGTATGTGGAATGTATTATTGTAGACTAACTGGAACGTGCACTTTTATGGCTTAGCAGACAAGTTTTTTTGTTGTTTTTTTAATGTGTTACTCAAAGTAGTTTGTAATGGTAAATTTTAATTTACAATGGTACAGTTTTTATTTGTCGTGAGAAAGCGACACCAATCGTCTTGTAAACAAATGCACATGGAGCAGTGCTGCTGTTGCTCGTGCACGAGGTTTGGTAGGCGTTCACTCAGGAGAAACGGGGGGAGGGAGGGGAACCTGCGCATGCGCTTTTTAAAAAAAAGGACTAACAGTCGCAGATTTTCAAATCGGCGAGAAATCCTCCATTCAACCTTTAACATTGAACCGATGGAGCAACAAATGTAAATGGATTATACAAGGAAAACAAACTGTTCAATTAGGTCAAGGTAACTGTTATTAATAAATGTTATCATGTGACTATTTAAACTTTGCCCAGGTCTACTCAATAATGAACATGCGTGCCTCATTCTAATTGGTCCATCTCAGGTGGTGTCGTTTGGCTATTTGTGATAATTTGTAACAGCTAATGTTAAAAATAAGAACCGCTCCGCTACAAACAGAAAAATAAGAACCTGTCATAGACTTTAAGCCACTGCCCCACACAATCCATCGCAGTCAGGCTCCAGCAACAGGTCAAACCATTGTCTCCAACAGTGAGACTTTTAAAAGAGATTTTAACCAAATAAAAGGTTGGAATTAATTAAAGTTTAAGTTTAGCAGTTTTTGGATTTTCTCAATCAGTTTATTCAAACTGCTCATTATACCTCGCTCACAGCAGAGCTGCAACAATTTATCAGAGAATGTGACTAATTGACTTAAATTCATTGTTGACCATTTTATTTAATAATTGTTAATTGGTGTTTGGATTATACAGATTATACGTGCAAAAAGATGTACTGTAACTCAGTCAGCAACATTTTAGATCAAATTGTGATAAAGTAAAAACATTTATTTAAGTACATATTGACTTAAATGGCTTCTGTAAAGACTCATGTGCCCATGAGTGACGAGTGCAAACTAAGGCCCGGGGGCCACAGGCGGCACTTTGGCTGTTTAAAAAAATATATATGAGTCAAGTATGGCATATTTTTCATTTATAGTTGTCTGAGACCAGTCACTTGTTCATTTAAGATCAGTTTTGAGAGTAGTCTCCACTAGAACACCACCAAACCAAGATGCATTGGATAAAAAGAGCGACAAGCTGCACTGTTCCCACTAAATAAATAATGTTTTTTCCTTTTCTGTTGTATTTTAGGCATTAAGCCTACGTGTAATAGTGCGTACTACAGTGTAGTTAACGACATTCAGACTGTAAATGGTCCGGCACCTGGGCAAGTGTAAAACTCCAATGTGGCCCTTGAGTCAAAAAGTTTGCCCAGAGCTGGTATAGAACCTTTCAGCATTTGTGAATAAAACGCTGTGTTCCCTTAGCCAGTACCATTCCACGAGTTAGCTCTATGGCATTTTTGTTTGGAGAGTTTGTCTTTGCCTCCAAACATCACAAACTTTGAAAATTCAAGGCTGTTTTGGGCGACTGAAACCACTGGACGATTGTCTTTTCTAGACAATAATACATCAAAAACACACCGGTGGTCAACAGCAACAGGGTTTAGTTTAGCAGGTGGGAAATAATACTACTGTTGCAGCAGCACATGGGCCGTACACGTAGCTGTTATGCTTTTGTAGGATTATTAGTGGCCCTCTCAGCCACTCCTGATCTTGGAAATCCACATTTGCGCTGTAGATTTGACTTCAAATATGAAGTGTACTGTACCCGAAGTATCTATTGTATTTGTATTCAAAGGGCCAAACAACAAGTATTGACACTTTGCATGTGTCGTCACGGAACGCCCACTTAGCCATGACGGACGGCAGAGGCACCGTCTGTGCATCTAAAGGAATGGAAACTCTGCTGAAAACCTGCCCATTAATCAGCTGATTGTCTTGATTTTACGGTAAAATTGTGATCTCCTGTTGTGCAGTTGGCTGCACTAACAGCAGGGAGTGAAACTAATGTAACTTTATTGTAGAGGCCCTTCAGGAGAGAGCCATGTACCAGGCCAAGCTTGTGTTTTATGCCATCAATTCATTTTGAAGGAGCAGCAGATTAAAAAAAACTGTACTTTTGTCATTTGTAGACAGAGCAAACAAGAGGTCGTTGTTAATATCATTACATTTGGTGATAACTGGTAATATCCATCTTCATCCTCTAGTTTCTAAAGTTCACTTAAAAGATTGGTGGCACTTGGTGAAACAAATATAACATTTCCTGCCAAACTGTTGTCACCCTCTATGTTTATGGCTCATTTATGTCCAGAATAATGGCAGATTTAAGAAATGTTTATTACGAGGTCGTTAGCGTGTATGCTAATTTCGCCGCTAACAGTAACAAGCTACCCAAAGCACTTGTACACGGGTGATACTTTGTGCTAAGGCTCTGGTGTTCCTCGCGTGTGTTCAGTGGTTTCAGTCACAAAAACAGCCCTGGTTTTTCATAGTTTGTTGTGTTTGGAGGCTAAAGCTAACCCCCCCATTGGAAATACATTAGCGCTAAAGCATGGGATAGAACCAGGCAAATGGAACGTCATGTTTCATTTACAAAGACTGAAGGGTCAGCAGCGATAAACCAGAAGCACTCACGGATTTACATTAAGCACTTTTTACAAGGGACCGTTAAGTCAATGCTAATGTTACAAATTAAAAAAAAAAAAAAAAATCATGAATATCATGATCGATGGGCGTTACACAGCGATTTACAAATGAAGGAAAATGTGTTTGTATGAATGTATGTACTATCTAACTGCATAATACATATATCCTGCCTGTCCCTGCCAAGTGTTTATTAATGGCGCTCATTGATCATCTATTATTTCGAATAATTTAAGTCAAACTTTTCTCACCTTAGATTAAAAGAGTTTTGTGCTTCGTTCATTGATTCTGTTGTTCCATTTGAGCGTCTAAAACAGTCCCACTTCCAGCGGGGTGGACTAAGATGAATATGCATTAGAAGTAGCCATCACTTCATTGACAAAAAATTGCAATCAGTGTGTTTTTTGCCAGATTTGCGTTCTCTGCAATGATCATTTCAATCTTTTCTGCCGTCCGCCATGGCGCGCCCACGTGATCATGTGACGTAGGGGCAAAGGATCGATAAACAGAAAAAAAGTGCCGTTTGTGGGCAGGCTGCACTTGATTTACTGCTGGAAAATGTGCATATAATTTCCTCATCAAAAGTGATATATATAAAACATTATTTGAAGTGAAGCGCTGTTAAAACCTTTAACTGCATATTAACCAGCGCTGTTGAATCAGGGAGAAATTGAGACGTGCACGCCTGTTGGAGCCGTGAGACACTGCGCCTCCAGGATCACTACACACGGCAGTCTCCGCTTTGTAGGACTTTTTGGGACAGACGTGTGAAAGCGCCGTTTGATGGATCAGGGCTGTGGAACGCTCCAGGACAGTCAAACACTTGTGGGAGGCAGCGCTATACTCTACCATACAAAAGAGTTTCTTTTATTAGTGAGGTGCACAAAATACAACAGATAGCATATGCAAGAGGTTTGCTCAGTCTCACCAGCGTGCAAATATATCAGAGTTTCAGCTCTCAGCTATGATTGATCAGGCTTCATTTGCATTTCCACCTCCTTAACCGTTGTATCATGGTTATAGGACAGTAATTAACAAATGCAGTGGGAGTGATCGCCTGGTACATCCTCGAGGTCCATGACACGGTGCTGTAAAGTGTCACTATTTGAGTACTACAAGTACAGGGCCGTGAAGGTGAGTGTGAGGACTCACCGCTGAGCTTCCACAGGACAGAGTCTGAGTCCCAGAGGGAGCCGAGACGAAGGAGCCCACGGCCGACGTACTGGCCGCCTCCCGAGCCTGCAGCAGGAAGCCCTCGAACTGACCGGAGGAGGCGGTCAGGACCACTGCAACACACACACACAACACAAGACTGTAACACACACACAACACTGTAACACACACACAACACAAGACTGTAACACACACACAAGACTGTAACACACACACAAGACTGTAACACACACACAACACAAGACTGTAACACACACACACCACTGTGACACACACACACACACACCACTGTGACACACACACAACACTGTAACACACACACACACAACACTGCAACACACACACACACAAGACTGTAACACACACACACACAAGACTGTAACACACACACACACAAGACTGTAACACACACACAACACTGTAACACACAACACAAGACTGTAACACACACACAACACTGTAACACACACAACACTGTAACACACACACAACACAAGACTGTAACACACACACAAGACTGTAACACACACACAAGACTAACACACACACACACAACACAAGACTGTAACACACACACCACTGTAACACACACACACAACACTAACACACACACCCCCAGGTAAAGCATCAGGAAGAGGATATTGAACTCTGCAGTAGAACATTTACATTTAAGTAGAAGTCTCTGTCAACAACAAACAAATACATTTACATTTAAAGCTCAAAAGGCAAATCAGATTGTTTTGGTTTGGTTTTTTGGTCAGTTTTGTCTCTTAACTTCAAAGCTTTCACCTGGAAACAACAGCATTGTCCAACTGCTCGGCTTTTATTCTTTCACAGAAAGAATTTCATTGAGACCTCTAAAGGGGCAGGGACTTAAAATGAAAAAAAGGCACATCAAACACAACTTTTCTGCCGTGGCATGTATTTTCAAGAAGCAGGGATAGCTAGTTTGGACGCTTAACATGGAGAAAGCATCAACAGATAAGCATTTTATAATCAAACTAAAATAAAACTGAAACAGTACTCAAAGCAATAAACAATATAATATGAATAAAATATTTCAATAAGCTGTGATGGGAAGAATACTGTATTCTGTTACAGAATACTGAATACATGGTTTGAAAAGTATTTTTTATTATTTTGCCAAATTTAGCACTCTGCTTGCTTATTGTGAAGTTTAAAAGCAGGAGCCAGTGGTGAACCATGGGCCCTGGGAACATGCCCCGCGCCGTCCACAGCCGCTGGACAGACCATCACCCAGGAGTTTAACTACGCTGACAATCTTTGGATTCACTCGAGTCTGTCCACAGAAGTGAAGTGTCCAGCTGATCAACATAATCAGACTAGTGCACACACGGCGTAGTGCGTGTTTTCACAACTGCAGCGATCTGCTCCAAATGCCCGTTAAATTATGAATTAGATCAGGCCCCAGACGTGAACACCTCAGCCCCAAGTCCTGCTGGTGTCCCGTCAAAGCAGCGGCCCACGCAGAGGCTACATGGAGGTGTGTGGATGTGTGTGTGTGTGTGTGTGTGTGTGTGTATATGTGTGTGTGTGTGTGTGTGTGATGAACAGAGCAGAGATGGGAGGGGCCGAGCTCAGGTGGACGTATCACAGGACAGCGCTCTGACCCTGTGAGTGGACCAGGGCAAACGCTCAGCTCTGTGAATGAATGAGCTGTGAGAAGTGGGCGGGACCACAGTGCGTCAGACGTTGGTGTTGTACATTTTTCCCTCTGAACAGTTTTAAGTTCCTGTGTATTATTATAGGCCTGGTCTAGTGACGCAAATGAGGCTTTATTAACAATAAAGACTGTCTCTGCAGTCCCTACGTTTGACCATTTTATATCGAAATAAGTGTTTCCATTACAGTTTTCCCCAATACATCAAATTTCCTTGCTGAGCACACTCGGCGCGGTTCTGATGTACTTCCAACAAAGTGTCAAGGTGAAAGCTTAAGTGACGTGGTAATGGATTCTTCTAACTAACTAATACATTCTAATTTATATGATGGAGGAGGAGCTTCCCCACCCTCGCCCAAAAAAATAAATAAAGAAAAAAGCTTGAATTAAAGGGGCACCCCCTCAGCACGAGCCTGCACTTCATCCATGGATTTCTTTGGGACATTCAAAGGCCGTTTTCTCCAAATGCATTTGTCCCACAAAGACATAAAGATCAGCCTTAAAGGAGCTCCTGCACCAAACTGTACAATCTGGACTCAACAAGATTCTGATGAAACGTACAGAATATATAACTCTAACTCTGATTTGAATGATAACTCCCAAAAATGAGGCGGTTTACTCAAATACTATAAGTGTGTGTGTGTGTGTGTGTGTGTGTGTGCGTGCGCGTGTGTGCGTGTGCGTGTGCGTGTGCGTTCATGAGGAAAAACATTTTTTGTTACATTTTGGTATAAATAGTTTTCAGTTTCTGACTGATACTTCAGAATTACAGATATTTCCCTGTTCACCTGCTGTGCCCCGCCTTCTTCACATAGTTAAATCCATGGATAAAATAATGAAACATCTTCATGTGTAGAGTGAACATTCCTAGTCTGTATTCAGTCTCACCTGTGACCTCCTGCCCTGAGGCGTAGTTGTTCCGGTCCGTGGTCACGGTGAAGGGTGACGCTGCAGTCTGAGCGTTGCCTCCGTGCTGAGGGACCATGCTCACACAGGACGGCGTCACTTTCCCGTTTGAGTAGCCGTCTGCCTCCAGCACACAGCCCAGCAGCAGCAGCAGCAGCAGCAGCACTCGGCTCTCCATGGCTCCAGACTGTTCACACCTGCACCAAACACACACTCAAATATCCCCACACAGCTCCGCCCACACACAGAGGAAGGAGGAGGAGCCTGTGCCACCTGAGCCTGCCTCAGTCCCATGACACCTGACCATGTGGATGCTCGTCTCTGAAGAGATCGTACTTGTAGGAGTACTTTTAAAGGAGACATATACTTAATAATTATCATAAGTAGATTATTACTTTACATTTTGTTCATAGTACACTGAAATATTGATCTAAAATAATAATAGAAATAGATTAGTTGACTTTCTGTTTTATAATGTTGAACAGATAAGCCCCGCCTCTTCATAGAGACATTTCACTGTTTTTTTATTTTTGAAAAGTGGCTACGTGACATTTTAGATCTCCACGTGTCACTCAGAGTCTTCATTCATAAGTACTGGGATGGATTGGCTTTAGCAGAGTATGTCTTCTTTAATAATTGTATACTTTTACAGCTTGAGTCATTTTGAGCTGATAGTACTCAGTATATGCTCTTTGTCTTAAAAAGTAACATTAGGATGTCACAGACCAATGACAAAATGAGGGAGACGGAGGCAAGGTAAGGGCCATGGGTTTATTATTATCTAATCAGGAATAGGTGCTAAAACTAAAGACAAAAGCAAAAGCCTTCTCAATTTTTTTTTTTTTTTTAATCTTGAACAAACTCATTCTGTTTTGGATATAACCCATGTGTCAATACTTATAATCAATCTGTTCTGCCACAGTGATTTGATTTATTCTCTAAATGCTATGTTACTCTCACTCCATCTTTGTCTCCGCTTGTTCCACAGCTCTTACACTTGAGGAGCCGAGGGACAGAATCAGGATCAGTCAAGAGGTTTGTCAAAGATCTTGTTAAAGTTTAGTTTCAGATCAGAAGAGCCTTGAGTTGAATGCTCTGTTTTCTGAGTTTGTGGGACGTGAGGAGCTCTGGCGCAGGGTGAGGAGGGCTGCAGCTCCCTTGGGTGCAGGTGTCAGGAGGCAGGTGCAGATCTGAAGGTGAGGTGGGGGCAGGGTGTAGGGAGGATGTGTAGGTGCGGGTGTCATGTTTCTTGACTATGACTCGGCAGAAAAAGCCATTCCACAAAATCCGTGCCTTTTGTGTCCCAGAGACATCAGTCATACAGTACTGTTGTTATGTTTTGTTGTATTCAATTATTTTCAACCAATTTCAAATGTCAACCAAATTCAAGCAACTGAAATTAAGTGTTAAGCTTTTTTTGGCGTGTCTAAATAGGATTGTCTTAAGTAAGACGATGTGTAAACTGCAAACAAAACCATGAAGAAACCATTAGGCAACTATTTACTTTGGTCAGATACTCTTTGTCCCTGCTTTGCATGTGCCAGCTTCCCAGCAGCCCTCTTACTCAGAAGGTGCTGAAACAGGCAAAGCAGGTAAACAAACTCTTCTGTCAGACCAAAACACAGTCCCGATCAAAAGTTTAAACCCACATTCTATTGAAAACAACAATTAAACTGAAATGGGCTGTTCTGCAGATGATCAAAAGTCTAGGACCACACCTTGAAAAACAACCCCAAACCCCCCTCAAAGTCCCAAACATGAACTCAGTAATGAGCTCCACTCTTATTATTGTTGATCTCTTCAAAAAATTGGTTGCAACATGATTGATGCAAGTGTTTCCAGGAGGTGAACATTTCTTCAAAGGGTGAAGACGGCCTCATGAAGGACCTCTACTGTCTGAACTGTGCTCCATTTGTGTAAACCTCCCCAAAGGGTCTCAAATAGGACGGTCCAAAAGAGGGATGTTCTTCTCCTGAAGTCCTTTGTCCTGGGGCTTTGTGAACTGTAGTGTTGTCCTGTTGAAAAACCCACAGACGAGGCCCTCAGTCATGAGGGATGCTCTCTGCAACATCTGCACAGAGCCAGGGGCCCCTGCTCCACCTGGAGCTCCATTGTTCCACTGAAGGAAAAAGCCCCCCAGATCATTATGGCGCCCCCTCCCTGTGGAGCGTAGAAAACATCTCAGGTGGATCTGCTTTTGTGCCAGTGACAGAAACCATCAGGACCCTCAGGGTTACATTTTTTCTCATCAGAATCAAACTTTCTTCCATCTTACAATGTCCCATGTTTGTGTCTCTTGTAAAGTCCAAGCTGCAGTTCTGTGACGTTCAAGGAGACCAGGTTTTTGAAGTCCTTCAGTGGCAGAAGTGTCTGATTTTATTACACACACACATACATACAACACACACACAGACACACACACACGCGCACGCACAGACACACACACACAAACACACACACACACACACACACACACACACACACACACACACACACACACACACACACACACACACACACACACACACACACAAATGGTCATATAATAAAATGAAAGAATCCATCTGGGCTCTGCAGTTTTCAGCTGTGATTTCTTTGGACTAAACCAATACTGATCATGAACCAAACCAGAAAAAGAGGATCTAGGGGAGATTGTAGTTAGTTTTTGCGTAAACTAGATGTTGTTTTTTGCCTCATTTTATGATTTCAAAACTTCTGTGGATGAAGTGTTTGACATGAAATAATAAAACACTACATTCAGAGTACTGATTGACTTTTTCTATCACGATTAAAAAAAAAAAAAAAAAAGCTAACAGTGCACTTCTTGCTTCTCATTGAATAAAACATTCTATAGTTAGACGCCGACACAATGGCCTTCACTGAACAGCTTTACAGAGTGTCTGAGCTGAGCCTGAACACACTTTACTTAATGAACCTTAACCTCGGTCATAGCCAGAGGTCAAACTGCAGTGTACTGTTGTGGAGAACAATAGTGCTGGGCGTCTCATGGTTTTGGTTTATTGACGGGGGAATGTGGTGACGTCACTCTCTGTGGCCCGGTCCCCTGGGGCCCGTGAACACCAGGCCTTAGATTTCAGTTTGTTTGTTGTGGTTTGTGGTTAGTTTATACATTGTGTTTTGAGATGAGTTTGTGGTTTAATTTATTTGGACAATTTGACATCGACACATTAAAGACCTCAGGCGCCTTGACATTTAGGTTGAACAGATTATTCGTATATAACATATTCACAAGTATATATAGAACAAGGAAAACACACATCTTATATACGCGCTGATAATGATGGGGTTGATGTGGAATTAATAGTGTTTAAACTGAGTCAGAACCCATAGACACGTGCACATCAAATCTTAATGCAATTACTTTCACTGCATTAAAACTGAAATTGTAGTTTTTAATTCTAATGTAATGTATTATAAATTCAAGAAAAAGTGAACCATATTAACTAATAATGTCTGTGCACAGTCTGAACGCACATGAACACTTGGAACCCGGTCACAAAAAGAGAAGTGTGTGACATGTTCCAGTTTGTTCTGTAAAATGAATCCACATGAAGTGTTGCTACTACAGCCTCTTGTCCTTTTTGATTTCATGTGTCGTAGTAATTCATACAAGACTCTGGTTGTGAGCCACACACAGTTGGTTTCTGCTGGATATTCTTGTGATATTTATTTATTTATTATGCATATATACATAAGATATATCTAGATACTTGTTTGAGAATCTTCTGCTGTTTTAAGTCCTTAAATCATCACAGACTGGTCCTGAGCATTTGTGGCGTTTAATTCCGTTCACAGGTTACTGGCCTGATCATCACAGCTCACATAGTTCCATAAAGTGACATCACAACTAAATTGTGTAAACCCTCGTGTCTCCGTGCCCTCATTTACAACATAATAACAATTTTAAAAACAAGTTTTGTTTCAAAACATGATATTTAAGGTACTCAAGAGAATGCTTGAAGGTTAACAACAATATAAAACTGCATTTTCCTTTAAAGCCCACTTTAAAGATTCAGTGTCATTTTCTGTCAGGTGTTCACCTGTCATGACGTTCTGATGACAAAGGTGGTGGGGTTGTTGAGCTGCATAAGCAGGGCCTCTCTCCATCGCTGCTGAGGGACACAGTAAGACAGTCATTTGGAATTTTGAAAAAAAAAATCCTGAGGGTTATGAGCTTTTTTGAGTCCTGTGTGTTCCCCTGATCCAAATCCTACTGAGAACCTTTGGGGACGGATGGCAAGGGAGATATAAAAATGGAGCACAGTTCAGACAGTAGATGTCCTTCAGGAGGCCGTCTGCACCACTCGGAGTAATGTCCCTCTCACCTCCTGGAAACACTTGCATCAGTCATGCTAGAGGCAATTTTTGAAGAGATCAACAATAACAGTGGAGCTCATTACTGAGCTCATGTTTGGGACTTTGACTTCTGTTTTGAGGGTTCTGGGTGCAGCTGCAGAACAGCCTAGTTGTTGTTAATACTATTTTTTGTTGCATATTGGAGCTCTACTTGAACCTTGTTAAGATCCGAGCATGCATGACTTTTGCCATTTATTCAACTGGTCTTAACGAGTGGATATATCATTTATTTCTGCCCACATTAGTTTGTCCCTTTGTTCATCATTTTTCCTCTCAAAACCTTCACATTGTGAACAATCAGAAAGAAATCAGATTGAACTGTTTTCATGACATTTTAGTTATCCGATAACTCCACAAATCAAATAACGATCAAATGATTGTGGGTGTTCATGTAAAGTAAACGAAGATGACATAAAAAAAATATATAATATACTATAATAATATAAAACCACGCCCCTCTTATGGAGCACTTCACGATCCAGCAGATGGCACCAAACTTCCATAAACTGATTGGTCCATCCTCCGGAACTGCAGGGGCCGCTGCTGCTCCCATGGGTGGCCCTTGTCCTAGTAAAGTAAATAGAACGCTAGAGGGATTGCCGCCATGGTAACCCATAGTAACAGAGCTCCAGTCCCTGTTCCATGTTCTGACCATATCTACTGAACAAAAAGTCTACCCATGAACTCATGCAAACTATCTTCATATCCGAATTTAGGACCGTTGCCATAGTGATTAAGATTATAAAACAAAATGATATCCTTTGAATGTTAACATGTTCAATATGTTGCATATAAAAGAAAGTAGAAACCCGTGAAATCATAATTTAAATAATTTAAACAAATAATATTATCCATGTTCTACCATACAACATTACATACAACATTTTATCGTTTGGGTGGTAAGTTCTTCATTTATAGCACAATAGTCATAAAGTAAACAAAATTGACTTGTCTTGAACATGAGTTCTGTATTATTAAGACCACTAAATCTACCAATATATGTCCTTTTTAACTTTTTTTTGTGTACCTTATAAATTAAAGCATTCTAAATTTCATAATGGAGCAAAAGTGAAGTGGAATATAATGTGATTCACTGGAGAAACTAAGATTAACTTCAGAATATCACAAAACACAAATCCAGGTGGTTTTGTCAAAGTAAAGACACATGTGATGTGTGTGTGCAATTTTTTCCAATGGAAAAGTTACTAACTGACATTTCAACCATGGAATTTAGATTTTTTTTTTACTCCCCCTTATTTTCTCTTGCAAAGACTTAAAAACCAAAAGCATTTAAATATGATGCAATTTAAGCACAGAATATTTTATTTTATGGTCTACTTCACTTCCCCTCCTGTCTCCTCCAATCTGATACGCAGTATTTTAAAAGCTCTGTAGTGGTTCTCAAACTATTCACAACCACCGCATCTAAACCAGGTCTATAACATGACCATTCCGGGACTAAACTAGGACTAAACCCGATATAAAACATGAATCTGGCTGTTCTGTTCTGACAATCACAAGATGGCCGCCGCATTTGTCGCGGCAACGGGCTAAAACGTCTCTCTCGCTTTATTACGCCTGCGCCGCGTGGCCTCGTCCAATCAGCGCCGGGGCCGGGGTGCATGCGGAAGTGGCTGTGCTCTGTGTTCTCCCGTGTCTCTCCCTCCGTGTCCCTCACACTGCACCGCCGCTCCGCTCTGCTCTGCCCAGCACAGAGCACTCACGGCCCGGTCGTGTCAGGAACATGGCGGCGATCAGCAAATACCTGACGGCTAAGAACTCTTCCATAGGAGCTGGGCTTTTGTTGGTTTTGTACTTGCTCAGACAGAGAAGACGAGCGAGCAGACGTCACAGGTAAAAGGCTGGAAACGTCAGTATGATAGCTACACGAACTTATCCAACGTTTTATACTGTGTTCTGTCAAAAAATGTAAACGTTAACTTTTATGTTAGGAGCTAATCCGAGTCATCAGACGTGCCGTTTGTGTTACTTTTACGTGAGTTTATCTAAAGAGTTATGGATTATGGCACTCATTAATCACACCTGCATAATGAGGTTGGCTCAGTAACTAACAAACTCTCACTGAGAAATCGTGTCTATAACCAGGGCCAAAAATGATGCCATTGTAACCAAGTTTTCTAACATTAAGTTGACATTTTCACATATTTCAACCTGGATTAAATAAATGCAGTGGCTCACAGAATATTATGTACAAGGAGACTCCAACAGGATCTAAAAGAGTTTCTGCACTGTAGTAGACCTGGTGTTAAAGGGGCACTATGTTCTGGTGGAGGGTCTGCCACCTGTCCATGGAGATGTGGTTGCTAGTGATAAGCAATAATAATAAGCACTCTCACACTAATACATTGGGCTGTCCCAACACAAGTTACAGGATCGTTGCTTAAACAAACAAAAAAAGTTTTTGTTTTTTGTTTAAAAAAAAATTTGATTGTTTGTTTCCCCCAGTACTATATTGTTAAAGAAGTTATCTGTGGCAACTGCGTGCGGTAATTTAAAGTCAATATTGTATTTCTTCTTGACCAGGAAGTAAGAGCTGAAAGCAGCGCTCTGATTGACAGTGCTTGAGTGGTCCGGCCCAGCGAGTGTTTGTGAGAATTAGGGACCAGTTAGACACATTTAAAAACTAAACTTCTCCTTTTGTGGTTTGAAAGCCAGGGGCCCCTGGTTTAAATGTGTTGTTATGTTGCAGCAGCAGCTTAAAAATAGTGTGACCTTTGTTCTTTTGAATATGACAGTAATGATATGCACCAAAAAAGTATCATTTCTACAATTTAGTTATGTTCTCATACAATACATTTGCCATAAATAGTGCACCGTGAAATGAATATTTGGGTAATATTACTCATTTTAAGAGAGATTTAAGTTATTGTTATACAAACATGGAATGTTCCATTGTTTGGCTTCTATATGACCAGAAATACCAGTTACAGCTCGGATCTGTGGAGAAGCGACTCCGCTCATAGTGCAAGACAAATATGTTTTAACCTTGTCATGTTTCCTCTGTTTCCCCATCATTAGTTTACTCAAAGTTGTATTCTGATTGATTCCTGCATATTTAAGTGAACCCTGTTTTGTCCTGCAGCTGAGGCTCCAGAGCTCAGGGTCTCCACCCACCTCATATCCCCGCCCTGACTAAGACTCTGAGTGACACATGGAGCGTTTTCAAAAATAAAATAAAAATAAAAAAACTGGAGAAAAATGAGAATCCACTGTTTGTTACAGTGAAACATTACTATGAAGAGGCGGGGCTTATCAGTTCTGCAGTTTTGATCAGGAAGTCAATAGAACTGTTTGTATTATTAGGCCCTTTTAGATCGAAATTGTCATTAACAATAAACAAAATGTAAAATTATGAACTATGTTATAGTTAAATACTAAGTACCTGAAAAAAGCATAATATGTCTCTGTATTAACTCTAAGAGAGATGGGTTACTAATCCAGAATAAACAGTAAATAAATCATGTTAATAGTATTAGTGGTCGTGTAGAAGCAGTAGAATGTATTTTTAACAGTAATCTGATGACAGTCCCTGCTGTATTCATGTGTGAACGTGTCACTGTGATGTGTTTCTTCTCCTCAGACAAGGGTCCACAGAGCTGCTCCTGGCCGCAGAGGTATGGCTCACGTTTGTATGTTATAATTAGCTTTATGATGAGCAGTAACATGTGCTCAGGTGCAGTGGGCGTGGTCTGGCCCTGCTGACCTTTCACCTGACCCCTGTCCCACTGCATGTCCTTCCAGTATGTTATTGTGTTATGTGGGATAGTACATGTTAATTACCATGTGTTAGTCCAGTACACATGCTAGCCTGCATGGCTAACTCCGCTCACTATCCTCACACAGACCACTGGGTACAATATGATGGAGAATTCTATACAATTAATGATAAATACAGTCAAATAATGCCTTACAGTAGTCATGCACTTTACTGACTTGTTGAAGTGTCTCAAAGTGCTGCACTGTTGTCATTATTCTGTCATTTCACTCAGTGGCGGTGAGCCACTTATGTAGCCAAAGCTGCCGTGGGGCAGACTGACAGAAATGAGGCTGTGCTATCAATCATTCACGCACACACCACTTTCATACTCGACAACCATTAATCAACTAATTCTGACTAGTCAACTGTAATAGTAATCCTAGTCGTATTTTGAAAAGGTAAGATACTGCTTCGTTGTCTCCCATGGTTGAAATGTATAATACTACTACTCTTGGAAAAAAACACACCATGTTTATATGAAACCTACTGTAAAATGAACAGAAATGTCTCAATAAGGACAAACAGCCTTTCATAGGAACTGTGTGGTCACTCATTTTGCTTTTTATTTTCAATGGGAGAATACAACAAAGTAGACTAGACCATGGGTTAGTCTTGGTTCAGTTGAAATGTAGTCCTGAGTTAGCTGTGGTTTCAGGCAGTTTTTGCAGTGAATGAGATGAAAGTGGGTGTGTCTTCAGTGTTTGGATCGCTGTTCCACTGAAAGGTTTCTAAATGAAACTCGTGTGTGCTTTTACAGAAAGATGGGCGAAAGGACAAAGCTGCCGTGGACAAAGTGTTCTTCATGAGGATTCTGCGGATACTTAAGATCATGGTGCCGCGAGTCTTCTGCATGGAGGTGTGTATGCTTCTGCTGGGCCCAGAGGCGCTGCACATCCTCACATTTCTCTGGAAATGGACAGTCAGGAAAGAATACTGATGATTACAGATAAAAAGTAGGGATGCCAAGCTCATGTGTGGTCATAGATGGCACGTTCTGACATCATAGCTAGAAGGTCCTGAGTTCGACTCTCGGGCATGGGGCCTTTCTGTGCAGAGTTTGCTTGTTCTCCCCATGTCTGGGTAGCTTTGGGTGCTCCAGTTTCCCCTACCACTAAAAACATGTACAAGAGGTTTGTGAGAGTGAATGCAGGACAATGAATGAAAACTAGCCCCATATACTGTCCGGACCAAATGACCTCAGGAACATGTTTTTGAGTTGAAAATGCACATGAACGCCCACACAAACTCGAGAACACTGGACAAATCGGATGATTTATTAATTTATCTTGATTTACTGTCATTTGTCCATATCATAAAAAAACAGATTTGCTCAAGGAAGACCCAACTCTACTGTTTAATTTATTACCAATGTAATGTTAGCTACCTTAGTAAAAATGGCAGGATGTTTTCCAAAACAAATAAACTTTGGCTTTTCAGGACGCTGTTATGAGAGGACACTCAGTGGTTTCATTATTGGTGACGTTAAAATCCAGAGTTTCTGAGTTTCCCACTTCACATCTCAGAAACACAAGCATTCGAGGACCACATGAATGCAGAATTAAATAACAGTTACTATTTGACAAATATACATGAATGCACTTATTTTCTTAATTTTAACTAAATGACTGTTTAAACCTTTTGTGTAAATAGTCCCTGCATTTTGGAGGATTTTTTTGTCCTAGCTCAACTTTTTTAAACTTTTCTTCAGACTGCCACTTGAGTTATGAGTTATGATAAATAATTACCACAAGTACTATCCTACATCCTGCATAAATATATAATCTAAATTGAATCCAAAACAATATGGAAATGTTTGCCAGTTTTGTTTTAAATTAAATATAACAAAGTTGGTTCATAACATGACATTTTTGACATCCTTAAAGCTTTAGTGTTTGTTCTGTAATCAGATGAACAGCTCGAAGGATAAATAGCTTCAGTTTGATAAGTTTCCTTCATTATTTCCTCATGTCATGTTTCTAACCATCACCTTTGACCCAAACGTGAGCTAACACTGCTAATGCTAGTTACCTCTGCCCCAGACTCATGGTTCCACAAGTCCACAGAAGTGCACCGGGGCCCACGTGACGGGCCCTTGAGCAGGCAGATAGGGCCAAGGACATGCTGATAGGCCTTTATGATGTTCAGCTGTGTGTAACTGTGTGCGCCTCTCCCCAGAGCGGATACCTGCTCCTCATCGCCGCCATGCTGGTGGCCCGGACCTACTGCGACGTGTGGATGATCCAGAACGGCACCATGATAGAAAGGTGACACTGGACACGTGCAAACACATTATTCATATCACAGGGTGGGCTCCACCACACCACCAATTCATAATAAATAAATGAACGAATGAAAGTAACCATGACCCTATTTCAGTTTGAAGTGACTTTAATTCTTGACTCCCAACTGATTCCACTGCAGGACTAGTTTTGACTCCTCACTTGTGGCGCAGAGCTGCAGAGCTGCATGATGTGGAATCATCTCATCAGTGTAATCCTGCTCAGATAGGGCCAACTCAGTTTTCGATTTCAGAAAACAGCTTTGGAGCAGAGTTAGAGCAGTCACAGTTTGTTCATCTTGCTCATCAGTGGAGCCCAGAAAAGAAGATTCACCATCAACGGTAAACCAGAGGAGGTTAACTCTGTCAACAATGTCAAGTCATGTCCTGTGCATGGATTAATCGATGGATTGTGCAATGTGGCACTGGCAAAAGCAAAACTATTTGAATTTATTCAAAAACAACTGTGTACAGAGCAGCTTCAGAAGTGATAAGAAAAACAGTTCCTTTAGAAACTGAGCTGCAGAGGCCAAACTAGCTCTGATTCATGACCGGCGCAGGAGGTAGTGACCGTTCAGACCAGAGAGAGGACACAGGTTTAAAACACTGGATTTCACCTTTGAAACTGGAAATACAAATGAGAGACTAATATGAGGCTCATTCTGCGCTCTGATTGGACAGTCCACTTGAGAACCATAATATCAACAACTTGTCCATCATGTCCAGTGTTTTAGTAACTGAGAATTAATATAAGAATAAACATGTTTACCTCAGATCTATGGACATAGATCAGCTTTGACATTTTAAATGAACATCTTACATGCTGTTCGTTTAAGTTAAATCCTCATCATTAATCCTAGTTTGAACTGTTCTCAACACTGAGGAAGTGAACTGTCTAATCAGGGCAGACTCTTCAATTCAGGGCCAGAAGGATAAAACCGACTGTCGGCACAGTTTTTCAGTTTCAGTTTTTCAAACTGGGCATGCCCAGATACACAACTGCAAGGTATAGCAACCATACTTTAATATGGTTGATATGATTTGTTCAATCAATCAGATTTAGTCCTTAACATTGCTTGAGGCCACAGTTACTGTTTAAAAGTGGTAAACAAGTTGAATGAAAAACGTTAACCTGGTCTGGACCAGGTCAGGTTCACTGAGCGCTTCTTGAGACAGGGCTTGTCCCTGTCACAATCCCACAAATAAAGGATGAGGTGATATGATCAGAAACTTGCCATGAAATAACAATTAACTAACTGTGTGTCTTGGTCCTGGTCTGGGTATCTTTAATTTCAGTATCAGTGCTTGAACTGTAGCCCACTGTTGCCAATTGACTATTCTTCAATTCTTCAATTAGTTTAGATTGCGAAAATTTACTAAAATGAGATTTTCACAGAATTTAATTGAGATGTCCTGATTGAGTGTTACAAACCAAACAGATGAATTATCAAAACCATGAAGCATTGGAAATTGCTGTGATGAACTACAGTCCTAACAGTATACAGTGTAGAGAGCCAGGCAGTCCAGTTGTACTGCTGCTTCATGTAAACCTTGTCTTCTTTGACTTGTCTTGTTGAGCTGGAGTTACCACCTCCAGTTCACATGGGCTTCTTCTCGGAACAGGTTGGTTCTGTGCAGATTTGTTTTAAAAAGTGTTGCTCAGCAGGATTCTGGCCTGTATGTCCTGTCTTACTAAACTAGTAACATACATGACATAAAAAACATTACTCCCTGCTTTAATCCTGACCTGTTGACCTTTGGTGTTTGTTTCTGCTGCAGTGCAATTATTGGCCGCTCCACGAAAGATTTCAAGGGCTTCCTTTTCAGCTTCATCAAATTCATGCCAGTGGTAAGCCCCTATATCCACCACCACTCACACAAAACAGTTCAACAGCTACATTTTAATCCCAGCTGTGTACCTTACCTTTGTTCATTTACTACATTATATGAAAGAGTTAATTGTATGATGTAATCTGGTCCCTAACACATGTTTCTGTCTGTGGATAGATTGCCTTAGTGAACAACTTCCTGAAGCTGGGCCTGAATGAGTTAAAGCTGCGATTCAGGGAGAGACTCACCAAGAACCTGTACGACCAGTACCTGCAGTGAGTACATGTGCTACTACTACAACTACTACTACTACTGCTACTACTGCTCCTGCTGGGGCTGTGGGAGAGGACGTTCTCCTTCCAGGGTGAATTCTCTTTCAAACCCATGTTGTTATCCTGCATACAGACCCTTCCAGAACAACTGCACACAGCCTGGTACTGATATAAACCTTCTATCCCATTTATTGATGAGGCAGAAACATAAAAACAGTCATTTTGTTGTGATTTGCCTGGTTAGCCGTGACAATGCTTCTGTGGCTGGCACACTGGGCAGTTTTTGAAACTTTAATTTTGAGTGCAGTTTTTTACATGACATCTTTGGGTTTTAACAAAAAAATAAGTGCAGCTTGTGAGGTTTACAAGGACAGAAGTGAAGACTAAGAGACCACTGTTGGATTGTTTTTCCTGTATCCACGGAGCTTTGGACCCCGGAAATCCTTTTATCATGATGATGATTTTTATTTATAGAGTGCTTTTCCACCTAACAGGTACTCAGAGCATTTTACAAACAGTTGAAACTACAGTTGCTGTTACAACATAAAATATGCAATTATATTTATAGACAATAATCAATAAACAACACAACATACAGTTATAACTACAGTTGTGGTCACAACAAACACTCAGTAAACGGTGGACATACACAGCAGGTAACTGTATTCTGTAAGTAATCCATACAAAAGATGCAAGTAACTGTTTTAGAAATAAAAAGGAGGAAAAAAGTTCAGACTGATGTTAACAATGGCTACACAAACTTTTTATACAAATTACTTGAACTATGTCAAGAGAATGGCCCCATCTCATCACCAGCCGAACCAACCGAGCGGAGTCAAACTGAGGCTTCAAAGAGTCTCCATAGTTCACCTGGCTCCCCCCTGGGGACACAGAAGAGGGACACTGTGACACCGCAGGACACAGAGGAGGGACACTGTGACGCTGCAGGACACACAGGAGGGACATTGTGACGCTGCAGGACACAGAGGAGGGACACTGTGACGCTGCAGGACACAGAGGAGGGACACTGTGACGCTGCAGGACACAGAGGAGGGACACTGTGACGCTGCAGGACACAGAGGAGGGACACTGTGTGCAGGACACAGAGGAGGGACACTGTGAGGCCGCAGGACACAGAGGAGGGACACTGTGACGCTGCAGGACACAGAGGAGGGACACTGTGACGCTGCAGGACACAGAGGAGGGACACTGTGACGCTGCAGGACACAGAGGAGGGACACTGTGAGGCCGCAGGACACAGAGGAGGGACACTGTGACGCTGCAGGACACAGAGGAGGGACACTGTGACGCTGCAGGACACAGAGGAGGGACACTGTGACGCTGCAGGACACAGAGGAGGGACACTGTGACGCTGCAGGACACAGAGGAGGGACACTGTGACGCTGCAGGACACAGAGGAGGGACACTGTGACGCTGCAGGACACAGAGGAGGGACACTGTGAGGCCGCAGGACACAGAGGAGGGACACTGTGAGGCCGCAGGACACAGAGGAGGGACACTGTGACGCGGCAGGACACAGAGGAGGGACACTGTGAAGCCGCAGGACACAGAGGAGGGACACTGTGACGCCGCAGGACACAGAGGAGGGACACTGTGACGCCGCAGGACACAGAGGAGGGACACTGTGACGCTGCAGGACACAGAGGAGGGACACTGTGAGGCCGCGGGAAACAGAGGAGGGACACTGTGACGCTGCAGGACACAGAGGAGGGACACTGTGACGCTGCAGGACACAGAGGAGGGACACTGTGACACTGCAGGACACAGAGGAGGGACACTGTGACGCTGCAGGACACAGAGGAGGGACACTGTGACGCTCCAGGACACAGAGGAGGGACACTGTGAGGCCGCAGGACACAGAGGAGGGACACTGTGTGCAGGACACAGAGGAGGGACACTGTGACGCCGCAGGACACAGAGGAGGGACACTGTGACGCCGCAGGACACAGAGGAGGGACACTGTGACGCTGCAGGACACAGAGGAGGGACACTGTGACGCTCCAGGACACAGAGGAGGGACACTGTGACGCTCCAGGACACAGAGGAGGGACACTGTGACGCTGCAGGACACAGAGGAGGGACACTGTGACACTGCAGGACACAGAGGAGGGACACTGTGAAGCCGCAGGAAACAGAGGAGGGACACTGTGAAGCCGCAGGAAACAGAGGAGGGACACTGTGAGGCCGCGGGAAACAGAGGAGGGACACTGTGACGCGGCAGGACACAGAGGAGGGACACTGTGACGCTGCAGGACACAGAGGAGGGACACTGTGACGCTGCAGGACACAGAGGAGGGACACTGTGACGCTGCAGGACACAGAGGAGGGACACTGTGACGCTGCAGGACACAGAGGAGGGACACTGTGAGGCCGCAGGACACAGAGGAGGGACACTGTGACGCTGCAGGACACAGAGGAGGGACACTGTGAAGCCGCAGGACACAGAGGAGGGACACTGTGACGCCGCAGGACACAGAGGAGGGACACTGTGACGCTCCAGGACACAGAGGAGGGACACTGTGACGCCACAGGACACAGAGGAGGGACACTGTGACGCTGCAGGACACAGAGGAGGGACACTGTGACGCTGCAGGACACAGAGGAGGGACACTGTGACGCTGCAGGACACAGAGGAGGGACACTGTGACGCTGCAGGACACAGAGGAGGGACACTGTGAAGCCGCAGGACACAGAGGAGGGACAATGTGAGGCCGCGGGAAACAGAGGAGGGACACTGTGACGCTCCAGGACACAAGAGGAGGGACACTGTGACGCTCCAGGACACAGAGGAGGGACACTGTGACGCTGCAGGACACAGAGGAGGGACACTGTGACGCTGCAGGACACAGAGGAGGGACACTGTGACACTGCAGGACACAGAGGAGGGACACTGTGAAGCCGCAGGAAACAGAGGAGGGACACTGTGACACTGCAGGACACAGAGGAGGGACACTGTGAAGCCGCAGGACACAGAGGAGGGACACTGTGAGGCCGCGGGAAACAGAGGAGGGACACTGTGACGCGGCAGGACACAGAGGAGGGACACTGTGACGCGGCAGGACACAGAGGAGGGACACTGTGACGCGGCAGGACACATAGGAGGGACATTGTGACGCTGCAGGACACATAGGAGGGACACTGTGACGCCGCAGGACACAGAAGAGGGACACTGTGACGCCGCAGGACACAGAAGAGGGACACTGACACCGCAGGACACAGAGGAGGGACACTGTGACGCTGCAGGACACAGAGGAGGGACACTGTGACGCTGCAGGACACAGAGGAGGGACACTGTGACGCTGCAGGACACAGAGGAGGGACACTGTGAGGCCGCAGGACACAGAGGAGGGACACTGTGACGCTCCAGGACACAGAGGAGGGACACTGTGACGCCGCAGGACACAGAGGAGGGACACTGTGTGCAGGACACAGAGGAGGGACACTGTGACGTGCAGGACACAGAGGAGGGACACTGTGACGCTCCAGGACACAGAGGAGGGACACTGTGCAGGACACAGAGGAGGGACACTGTGTGCAGGACACAGAGGAGGGACACTGTGTGCAGGACACAGAGGAGGGACACTGTGACGCTGCAGGACACAGAGGAGGGACACTGTGACGCCGCAGGACACAGAGGAGGGACACTGTGAAGCCGCAGGACACAGAGGAGGGACACTGTGAGGCCGCGGGAAACAGAGGAGGGACACTGTGACGCTCCAGGACACAGAGGAGGGACACTGTGACGCTGCAGGACACAGAGGAGGGACACTGTGACGCTCCAGGACACAGAGGAGGGACACTGTGACGCTGCAGGACACAGAGGAGGGACACTGTGACGCTGCAGGACACAGAGGAGGGACACTGTGACGCTGCAGGACACAGAGGAGGGACACTGTGACGCTGCAGGACACAGAGGAGGGACACTGTGACGCTCCAGGACACAGAGGAGGGACACTTTGACGCGTCAGGACACAGAGGAGGGACACTGTGACGCGTCAGGACACAGAGGAGGGACACTGTGACGCGGCAGGACATACAGGAGGGACTCTGTGACGCGGCAGGACACATAGAGCAGTCTTTTTTCCTGAGGGTAGTTACTCTCCTCAAACTGACCTGACACAGATCTGTTGAGTTGACCTGAACAATCGTCCTGCTAAAGCTGCACTGAGACACAAAGGCCACTGAGAAGTGCTCTGATAATGTTTCTGCAGCTGAATTGAAATTACCTTTGTCTGTCTGTCTTAGACTGTGTAGACACATGCTGCTTGTTTACATACAGTCATGGGTAAAAGATTTTCCAGAAAATGTAGAAAAAGTATTTTTCCCCGAAAAGTATGTTAGGATTAGCTATTCACATCTTTAATTCCTTTGTTTGGAACAACACAAAAACAGAAGGGGGAAAAGCAAATTTCACACATTTCACACAAAACTCAGTCTTTGCCTTGTGTGTCTGTGTGTGCCACATTTAACATGGAGAACAGAAAGAAAAGAGAACTGTCTGAGGATGGAAGAACCAAAATTGTGGAAAAATAAGTTTGTAGATATCTTGATGGTCCTTTGTCCACAGTGCACAGCATTCTACTGTTTACCGAAAATGGAATGAGGCCTACAAAGAACATAGTACAATATGGTGGAGGCTCAAAGGTGTTCTGGGGTTGTCTTGCTGCCTTTGGCACTGGGTGTCTTGACTGTGTGGAAGGTGTCATGAAATCTGAGGATTACCAAAGGATTTTGTGCCCCAGTGTAGGGCCCAGTGTCAGAAAGCTGAGTTTGCGTCTGAGATCATGGGTCTTCCAGCAGGACAATGACCCCAAACATACTTCAAAAACCCAGAAATGGAATAAAGCGACCGGAAAAAGGTGGATTGCCCTCTCCGGGTGGGTGGAGAGTCCTTGCCTCAAGTGGAGGAGTTCAAGTATCTCGGGGTCTTGTTCACGAGTGAGGGAAGGATGGAGCATGAGATTGACAGGTGGATCGGTGCAGCATCTGCAGTGATGCTGGCGCTGTATCGGACCGTTGTGGTGAAGAGAGAGCTGAGTCGAAAGTCGAAGCTCTCGATTTACCGCTCAATCTACGTTCCTATCCTCACCTATGGTCATGAGCTCTGGGTAATGACCGAAAGGATCAGATCGCGGATACAAGCGGTCGAAATGAGCTTCCTCCGCCGGGTGGCTGGGCGCTCCCTTAGAGATAGAGAGGAGCTCAGTCACACGGGAGGAGCTCGGAGTAGAGCCGCTGCTCCTCCACGTCGAGAGGAGCCAGCTGAGGTGGCTCGGGCATCTGTTCAGGATGCCTCCTGGACGCCTCCCTTGGGAGGTGTTCTGGGCATGTCCCACCGGGAGGTGGCCCACGCTGGAGGGACTATGTCTCTCGCCTGGCCTGGGAACGCCTCGGGATCCCCCCGGAGGAGCTGGAGGAAGTGTCCGGGGTGAGGGAAGTCTGGGAGTCCCTGCTCAGACTGCTGCCCCCGCGACCCGGCCCCGGATAAGCGGAAGAAAATGGATGGATGGATGGATGGAATAAAGCGCTGGAGAGTTCTGAAGTGGCCAGCAATGAGTCCAGATCTCAATCCCATTGAACACCTGGAGAGATCTTAAAACTGCTGTTGGGGAAAAAGTGCCCATCCAATATGAAAGACCTGGTGCAGTTTGCAAAGGAAGAGTGTCCAAAATTCTGGTTGAGAGAACGTATTTTCTGTTGAGCTCGTCTGCTCCATGTAAACTAAACAAGATGGCGGCGCGTACGGCAACTTCTGGAATAAGGTGAATAGGAAGCTATTTATTTCAGGTATTTTTTCAAAAAACTATTTTGTCCAGCCCATTTTTTTGAGTTTTTGTGAAACTGAATCAGTTTTGGCTGTTGTGTTTTTACAATGCACCCAGACAAAATAAACATATGTATAACAAAACGTGTGTAATTGCAATTGTAATTTTTCTGGGAGAAATTGTGCATTTTCCAGAGGTGCCAACACTTTCGGTTGTGTATAGCGTTAGGCGCCATCAACTTGCTGCATAAACTCAGTGAAGTGCCAGGGCAGACAGCAGAGAAACTTGTTCATAATAAACTTCTTTTTGAGATGGTAAAGTTTAAGTAAACAAGAGCATGTTTAAAGGATAATAACAATGTGAAAAATGCATACTATTTTTCCTTTAATTATTTGTTGATTAATATTTTGTCTTATGTTTCTTGTGGATAAATTGTGACTTCCAGAGGGTACACTTACTACAAAATGGGAAACCTGGACAACCGGATCGCCAACCCTGACCAGCTGCTCACACAAGATGTGGAGAAGTTCTGCAACAGTGTGGTGGACCTCTACTCCAACCTCAGCAAGGTGTCATTGAGTGTGTCCTGCACAGTTTAAGTCTGGATGACCATTTTATAACAATGTTATGACAAATTGCTCTGTGTGTTTTGCAGCCTCTGTTGGACATCGGCCTGTACATTTTCAAACTTACAAGTGCCATTGGAGCACAGGTATCTACACGCTTTTAACATTATATTTACTCTGAACATCTTCTGTCAGCACAAATAAACAAAAATGTTATATTTTTTTCACCACCACCTCAGAAAGCAGCCATTATTCATCTTCAAAAAATGTGATTGTTGTAATTTAATGAACTTTAACCATAAGATGAATATGATATGAGTTTGTTTCAGTCACCTGACTGTTTTTGTTGTTGCCATTTTGTCCCTCTATGTTGTTGCCTATCTCTGCTGTTAATCATGATGCTACATCTAAATATTAAAATCAGAGCTTCCTCGTCCATTGCCGCTCTCCACACGGACAAGATCTCAGAGCAAAAATGTTTGATATTTTGAGGTTAATCCCCATTTCTCCTTTGAAATCACATTATCTTCCACTCCAGCTGCCTCCATTTAGAAAATATACAAATGTTTTTGTTTTCAAACTTTAAAGGGTCTATCTTATATCTTGGCTCGCTGACCATGATTTTTTGGCATGTCACCCATGCCTATCACCTATAACAAAGCTGTTGCTCCTCCCCCTCAGGGCCCTGGGATCATGATGGCCTACCTGCTGCTCTCAGGTCTGTTCTTGACCAGGCTGAGGAGGCCCATAGGCAAGATGACTGTGACGGAGCAGAGGTACGAGGGAGAGTACCGCTACGTCAACTCACGCCTCATCACCAACAGGTAACTGCATGCTACACACACACACACACAAAAGACACACACACATAGCATGTTGAGCAGAAGCCTAAAGTGAGCTAGACCGTCTTGGATCTTTTTAACAGACCGGTGTGATTTACAGAAGACACTTTCAGGCATCTTGTAAGGCTTATATGACCTCATCGTGGGGACCTTTATACAGTCACAGTATCACTTCACTCCATGTACCAGACGTGCCTCCTGTATCTGTGGAGTGTACGGTCGGGAAAGAACTGTTGGACCCCAGACCAAGAGTGTGTTTTTGTTGTGTGTGTGTGTGCAGTGAGGAGATCGCCTTCTACAACGGGAACGTGAGGGAGAAGCAGACCATCCACGGCACCTTCAAGAAGCTGGTAGGTCCTGGTCTCGGGCGCGGTGGACCATGTGCCGGCCTGATCTGGTTTACATCTGGTCTTCTGTGCGCAGGTGGACCACTTACACGCTTTCATCTTCTTCCGCTTCTCCATGGGCTTCGTGGACAGCATCATCGCTAAATGTAAGTCGTCTTCTGTCACAATGTAGTGCACTTTTTTGCTGTTGTCTTTATCTGTTTTACTTTAGATTAGGGATAGGCCGAGACTGTTTAGTCACAATTTGATTCTTATCTCGATACATGGATCGCGTGGGCTGCACGCTGTTGGAAATGATTGTGTTATGGCTGTTATGAGAATTTTTTTTTTTCATTACTTTTTGACTCAATAATTTCAGTTCTATTAAAACAAACATGAACATTAATTGAATTAGTCAAATAGCATAGAAAAAAGTTATTCGTTATTTGCCATTATAATTGGGCTATAATGATAAAAATGAATCTCTTAAAAGACTTTAAAAGGAAGCACAAAAGTGCAGAATTGTTGCTCTAGTGTTGAGAGTGAGTGAGATTACACTAGACATTTCTATCTCTTTCTTCTCTTTTCAATAGTTTGAATTATAGACGATACAGTCCATATTCTGATTTTGCAGATGTCCTAAACAAGTATGGTGATGTTATCCTTTTTTCAGTATATTTCCCGCCTCTCACCTTGATTATTGTGAGCTATTGTACATTATTCCTGACTTGAGCACTCTTCTGTGTGTCCTTGCGTGCTTCTTGTGCAGACATAGCCACAGTGGTGGGGTACCTGGTGGTGAGTCGGCCCTTCCTGAACCTGTCGGACCCTCGGCACCTGCACAGCACTCAGTCAGAGCTTCTAGAGGTACGTGTACTACACTTCAGCTCCCAGGAGAGGTGTGTGTGTGTGTGTGTGGGGGGGGTTCTGTGTCTGTGTGTGCACGTGCGTGCTGGGGCTGTCCTGGGGACAGATTTTATTGCATAAAATAAATTGGGTACACTTACAAGCCATTTAAGTAACAAAACCACAAACCAAATCCTACTGAGGGAATTCCTGACCTGTAGAAAGTCATGTCATTTGCATCTGATGTGATGTCCTAAAGCAGGAGATGCCAAAGCAAAGGTACAAGAGCAGCTTCTTTCCAATAGCTATACGGACCTTAAATGAATCACTGTCTTGATGTAACTGTATAAATGTGTGCTTCTGTTGTTGTTTTTCTGTTGCTGATGAGGGACTGACACATGAGAGATGTGTGCATTAACTGCTGTACCCAAAACAAATTCCACCAACTCTGTTGTGTGGCCTTTAATAAATGATTCTGATTCTCTAAAAAACACTGACAGGACAAATCCTGCAGCATCAGTGCTGTTTTGGCTTCAGTTGATCCCTCCTCCCTGTGCATTGGCTGTCCAGTGAGCGTTTGTGTGTGTGTGTGTGTGTGTGTGTGCTGCAGGACTATTACCAGAGCGGGCGCATGCTGCTCAGGATGTCCCAGGCCCTGGGTCGGATCGTCCTGGCGGGGAGGGAGATGACCCGCCTCTCAGGGTGAGAACTCTCCCCACAGAGACAAGGACGGTTCTACAAACAGAACATTGGTTGATTTTGATGTTCTTCTTACCCCGAATGCTCAGGTTCACGACCCGGATCACAGAGCTGATGAAGGTGCTGAAGGAGCTGAACACGGGCAAATACGAGCGCACCATGGTCCAACAGGACAGAGGTACAGCAATGAGAGCGTAACAGGCGAGACTGGAAAGAGAAACAGACTGAGAGGGACAAAGAGAGCGACAGAGAGAAAGACTGAGAGAAATCAATCAATGGACTTATCATTAGGCAATAGACCGCAATTGCATTGGGCCCCCAACCTGGAAGGGGGCCATAATCATGTGCCCTTCCCGACCATCATTGGCCCAAAGCCCTGAAACATTTCCTATTCAGCCGTAATTATGAATGAGCCACTCTTAAACTATTACATTGATAAGTCACTACTGTTAGCGTTAACGACCGCTAAAAATGAAAAAATAAATAAATAAAAATAATCCGGTCAGTTTGATGTTTAACCTGAGATCTATGTTAAATAAACGGTGTATGATAATTATAACTTCATAAATATGTGCGTGTCAAATGGATTTGGCCATTAATCACAGTTTTATGGACTGTTTGACCCACGGTGAGAAGAATGTACTGAGCTGAGACTGAATCACTCTGAGAATGGCACACTGTAGTCTGCTAAGTAATGCAGGGCTGTGTAGTGAATGAGGGGTTGGGGGCTGGGGGGGACATTCGACACAGAGAGACAGACAGGGAGTATTTAAAGGTTGAATGGAGGATTTCTCGCCGATTTGAAAATCTGCGACTGTTAGTCCTTTTTTTTTAAAAAGCACATGCGCAGGTTCCCCCTCCCTCCCTCCCCGTTTCTCCTGACTGAACGCCTACCAAACCTCGTGCACGAGCACCAGCAGCACTGCTCCATGTGCATTTGTTAAGACGATTGGTGTCACTTTCTCACGACAAATAAAAACTGTACCATTGTAAATTAAAATTTACCATTACAAACTACTTTGAGTAACACATTAAAAAAAACAAAAAAAAAACATATGTTTTACTTCGTGTCTGCTAAGCCATAAAAGTGCACGTTCCAGTTAGTCTACAATAATACATTCCACATACAATAAGCTAAAAAAAGAGTCAGATAAACAGTTACCTGTCCAGATGAAACTTTGCAACGGAGGCATCAGTTGGAAGTCTGTTTTGCGCTTTCAATGGTCGCCAGCGTAAACCATTCCCCCAGAATAACACGCGTTTTGTTTCTTTCCTCTGTAGACTTTCGTCTCTTCTGTCAAAGCTCCAAAACAGTCTTTCTCTTTCGTCCCTCAGCCATTTCGGTACTTCACGGATGAAAGTTTAGACCTACAAAGACGGAACGATCGCCGCTAACCTCCTGCTACATAAACACACTAGCATATCAACCACGCATGCGCGGCCAGGGGAGAGGGCGTTTCCCCTGGACGAGCCTGTGGGCGTGCACTAGCACCAGAGAATGATTGACACCTGAGCGGACCAGTTATTTGTGCTACCCACGAGGAAATGAGATTCTGATTTGTTGCCCGAAATCCTCCATTCCACCTTTAACCTCTCTTTGACTAAATGTTGTGTTCTAGAGTTGGACTCGTCTCAGAAGCTGGTGCTGGTGCCAGGCAACGGCCGAGTCATCAACCAGGAAAACATCATCAAGTGGGTTTGGGTTTACACCAACACCTTCATGCTCCACTCGGGGCAGGAACAGCTCCACACTCACAGATGAGGATCAGTCCCACATTCACACTGACACTGTGCTCAGACTACAGTCATCCCTCTGCCGCCCTGGGCACAGTTACAGAGTTAAATCAATGTAAAAAGTCACATTTTCATTGGATAATAACAAGGTTCCAAGTAGAGCAACAAGAAATGAGAGTGAGACAAAAAAAAGCAAAGTTGAGTAAACATTTTATTGAAAACAACAATTAAACAGAAATAGTTTGTTCTGCAGCTGATTAAAGTCTAGAACCTTTAAAAGCCCAAATCTGTGTAAAAATGTGTATTCAGTGTCATTTTCTGTCAGGTGTTCACCTGTCATGACGTTCTGATGAAAAAGGCAAAAAAAACTTTCTCTTTTTGATCGTGGTGGGGTTGTTGAGCTGCATAAGCAGGGCCTCTCTCCATCGCTGCTGAGGGACGCAATGAGACAGTCATTTGGAATTTATTAAAAGATCCTGAGGGTTATGGAACAAAAAAGTTAAGTAGAAGACCCGTCTGTGGACAACACTACAGTTCACAAAGCCCCAGGACAAAGGACTTCTTCAGGAGAATAACATCCCTCTTTTAGACCGTCCTGTGTTCCCCTGATCTAAATCAATTTTTTCGGACCACATTTGTTGAGGTGTGGTCTGAAACTTTTGATCAGACTATTTCAGTTTAAAATTGTTCACTCAAACTTTCTTTTGTGTTTCACTCCCATTTCTTGCTGCATATTTGAAGCTCTCCTTGAACCTTGTTAAGATCCAACCATGCAAAATGTGCCATTTATTCAACTGCCATTAAAGCAGAACTAAGTCACTTCAGCGACAGAGCTCCCTCTGCAGCTCTCTTGTGAAAATACAGTAAAGCTAGTAAAAAGATGCCCTTCCTTTTTATTGAAATAAGGAAAAACATTTCATGTCGCCAAATATAAAAACGTGAGCTTCACAGGAAACTCTCCTGAGAGTCTTGGGGTCAACATCAGGAAAGTTGCAGCTGGTTTTCCGAGCAGAGACAGCAGGGGGAGACGGCAGGGGCTTCAAACGCCCCAAAAATACATTTGTAACCACCACATGGACTTACAAAGACTTTTACCACTACATTACATGGTCCTGTGAAGAAGGAATGAATGTTTTATCTGTGTGTTGTTTATGGTTTAATGAGTCTTTTACAGATGAATTCATAGTTTCTTAGTACTTCCCTGAATAAATACTGTGTTGTGAGTGTAGTTTGTATCAAATACAATATGTTGTCAGATCCTTTTACATTTTTGCATTAAACTCTTTGGACTTGTGCTTCCTCCAGGTTTGAGCACACGCCGTTAGCTACGCCAAACGGAGACGTCCTCATCAGAGACCTCTCCTTCGAGGTAATCCTGCTCTTTTCATAACATCTTCTGCTCTGATCCGACTTCAGGAGCTCGTTTCATTAGAAAGGAGTGGCACATTCAATTTGAGCTCCTTTAAGCCATTACAGTGTGAACACCTTTTCCTAATAACGGTTCAAAAACCTACTGATTCCTCCTTGTGAACTGGAGCTGGTCGAGAGACTCACTTCACACGAGAGAAACTGACAAAAAGCTTACATTTCACCTCTTCTGAAAAGGGAAGCCACAAATCACCAGGATCGAGCAATTTTGTGGTTATAATGGAAGTCAATGGGGGGTAAGTAAATGGTGCCAACAGAAAGAGTGGGAGAAATCATCAAACTCTATGTTGTCACTAATCTTTGACATGTAGAGCATGATAACAGATAAAAACAAAGTCAGCCTATATTCATTTGATATTAAAGATGGGCCATTTTGTGTGATGTTTTCACCACCTTTTTTATCTGACTATTAACATTGTTCAAGTCTTAGGGGGAAAAGCATTTTTAGTCTTAAGTGGATTGACAGATTCTTTTAAAGTACAAATTATCTACCATATTTTTACCGAAAGAGTGGCGTAAAAGGGTGCAAGTAGCAGATTAGAAAATAAAAAAGAATCCAAATATCTCTAAAACTGTAGAAATTATGGCCAAAAGAAACTCAGACATTTAAAACCAGTAAAAGAACTTCAAATCGCACAGTGATTTTAAAAGCAGTACAATGTGGTCCCGCCCCTGGCCTTTGTCAGGACACTGCTGCTGAATATTGTAGTAATTGTAAACCTGAAATAGCAGCGAGCCGGGCGTCACAGGAGTCTGAATGACTGTGTTCTTCAGTGATCCAGACCTTGTTGTGGTACTGCAGGTGAGGTCTGGTGCTAACGTGCTGGTGTGCGGGCCCAACGGCTGCGGGAAGAGCTCCTTGTTCAGAGTGCTCGGAGAGGTGAGACCCACAGCACTGACGCACCTGCACCGACGCCGGAGCTAAAGCACTAACCCGGAGCTTTGTTTTGTCTCAGCTTTGGCCTTTGTTCGGAGGAGAGCTGACCAAGCCAGAGAGGGGCAAGCTCTTCTACGTCCCACAGGTAACACACGAGTACTGCTGCTGACGTCGCCAGTGGGAATGCTCCAGCTGACTGTGCTTTGTTTGTTTGTTTGTGTTTGTTTGTGTGTTTGTGTGTGTGTGTGTGTGTTTGTTTGTTTGTTTGTGTGTGTGTGTTTGTTTGTTTGTGTGTGTGTGGTGCAGAGGCCATACATGACACTGGGATCGCTCCGGGACCAGGTCATTTACCCAGACACACAAGAGGAGCAGAGGAGGAAGGGCATCTCAGACCAGGTACGACTCACATGCACACACATGCACATGCACACACACACATGCACACAAACACACACATGCATACACAGACACACACACATGCATACACACACACGCACGCACGCGCACACACACACATGCATACACAGACAGACACACACACGCACGCACAGACACATGCACACAAACACACACATGCATACACAGACACACACACACACAAACACACACATACACAGACACACACACACATGCATACACACGCACACACACAAACGCACGCACGCACACACGCACACACACTCACAGACACATGCACATGCACACAAACACACATACACAGACACACACACATGCACACGGACACAAACATTTGCACACAGACACACGCACACACACTCGTGCAGACACACACACATGCATACACAGACAGACACACACACATGCATACACAGACACACACACACACACATGCATACACAGACAGACACACACACATGCATACACACACGCACACACGCATACACACACATGCACACAGACACACACAGACACACACACACAGACACGCACACACACACACATGCACACACACACGCACACACACTCATGCACACACACAGACACACATACAGTCAAACATATCACACAAGCCTTCTCTCTGTAATGTTTATATTAAAAGCATGTTTCACTTTGGAGACTGAAGCTAGTATTGAACGTAGATACTCATTTGTATCGACGCTCAAAACAATCACATAAACAGGACAAAATGTGACCTTTGCTGAACAGTTTTAAATGATCTGGAGTTTTATCAGATCTAGTGTAAGAACACAAATCCAAAGTATTATTATTTGTGTTGAAAATGACTATTGTAGCCTTTTTTAAATGAATGTTGAATCAGCATTGTTTTTGTGAATGTTCGTATTGTGACAACAGAAGATACAGGTGAACCATAGAACTATAATAAAACCTGGAAGATGAATCCAAGATGGCCGTCCTGTTTATCCCTATGGAGAGTGCTCATTGGCGCATGACCCCAAAAAAGTTTCTTACTTCCGCATTTACTTCCTGATACGAAGGCTGACATCTTTGTTTTACTTCCTGATACGATGGCTGCCATCTTTGTTTTACTTCCTGAAACGATGGCTGCCATCTTTGTTTTAGGACGCCACGTGACGACAATCCCCCACTTCATATAAAAACGGTAATTTCGGTGATTTTAGAAACGATAGAAAAGAACATTTCCTTCTATTTTATTTAAATACAGATAATAATTCAGTACTGTCTGCAATTATAATGTGACATTTGAGAAAAAGGCTGGTTCCAAGAGGCTGCAGTACCTCGCACGGCCACAAATCAATCTGGGACCACAGTCAGAGGGGGCGTACCTTATCCAGTTCATTTAATACATCCATGAGGTGAACCCAGTCATGTGCGCTCAGCAAACCCAGAGGTTATGATCAATCAGTGGGTCAGTGACCTGTGTCTGTGACCAAGCACCAGGTAAAAGAAAGAAACACTAGCTGTACTAGCTCTTGTTTCTAAAACAAATTTGTTATTTAGAGAAGCCTCATGGTATGGAAACTTTTCAAACTCCTTTGTATAAAGGTGGAGGATGAGAAATATGTGTTGTTTATTCATCAGAAGTGTGTGGTCAGCGAGCAGATTGAATATTTGATTGATTCATAAATCCACCTAGACCCACATACTATAGTTGATTGTATTGATGCATTGGGCTGTATTTGACATTGTACAAACACAGTGGGCGGAGTCTGTTCGTCAGTGTCACCTTAGCATTCATCTTCTGGAGGACCCCTTCTATCATGAACTTAAATGATTTGAATGAGTGACATGACAGCACTCACTCCACCACAGGAGCGTTCACGCAGACACGGCGCCGCTGTCGTCTCCTGTTGCTCGTGCACAGTTTGCAAACTGCAACAAAATGGAATGACTTTAGATTTTCTCCTGGGTTCATTCAGTGCTGTTTGAGCCTGACATTGTCCTCAGAGTGCATGTGCAAAGCTCCAAAACAAGCTGCTGTCCTCTGCAGTTGAAAACGCACGTGAACAGCACAGCAGTGAGTTAGTCTGAGTGGCTCTGCAGTGCGCTCTGCGGCCAGTAGAGGGCAGTAAAGGACACTGACTTTAATCAGGCCCTGATGAGGTAAAGCCTTAAAGACGGGGATTACACATGTGGGTCTTAATTATTAACACACAGCAGAGAAAGATCACCATGTTACCTTTTATTGGTTTGAAAATGCTACATTTGCAGAAAACGATGTATAAAAACAGTTGCAACTTACTCACCAAACGTCTGCTTTTTATTGTTGGGAGAAATTCTTCTTTAGAGTCGGTGTTTTAGTTTTAATCTATTATCCAATAAGCTTTTGTTGAAGACACTATAGTCTCTGTAAAATAGTACAATAGCACTTTCTCCGACGGTGTCCTTCACTGAAACAAACTCTAGCCGCTTTTCCTCGACTCGAGTCGCTTCGTCCCTGGAAAGTGTGAAAGAAGCAGGTCCTCTGTCCATCCAAATGCACTTTTCTGTCTGGGCACATTTTCAATAAAAAGCTGAAAAGACAAGTAACGAAAATAGGTCCGTATTGTAGCTGTTTTGCTATCTGTGAGGACAGAATATAGAGGACAGTTCATAAAGAGAATTCTGATGTTTTGGAATAGTGCACAGAAGAGAGCCAAGATTACTCAAACATGCAGGCATTACATTTAAAACCACTTCAGGCATGTTTTTGATGAGGGAATAACATTATAACATGGAAGAAAGATCCAGAAAGTTGGGATTCCACAACTGTTATCCAGTTTGAAAACAAAGGCTGACAAATGATGAGACCTGATAACAACTTTATTTTGTTGAACGACTGTTTATGCCAAAAAATTGTGTCTGTTGTGTGTAAGTTGTCTCGGTGTTTACAATGGGGGGGTTGCTTTTTGATGACGTCACAGAAGGAGCTTTCTTATTATTATTTTCAAAATTTCTTCACAAACTGCAATTTCGCAGATGTAAAACTGTAATGAATAACTGCCCAGGTGCCCTCCCACCAAACTAACGTATAATTTGAACATTTTGAAAATCCGTCACAGACTTTAAGTTAAAAGTAAACATTTGTGTGTGTCTGTCACAATAATTATTATATTGACTTAAAGTTCAATAAATGAGAGGTGGAACTATCCAACGATCTACCTCCTGAAGCTTTTTCTGCTTTGGCCCCCTCCTGCACGAATGAGGGATTACACCCACTCTGGGGCTCACATTTACCGTGTGTGTGTGGTTACATAATACAGGGGTCAAAACAGTCACTTCAGTCACTCATTCTAGATCATTCTGCTAATTATTTATTTATTTATTTACTGCAGCTGATGTTTTTAAAAATGTACTTTTAGAAAAGAGTTGACTGGATTTGACTGGGGGCGGCAGTAGCACAGTAGGTAGAGTGGGCGCCTTCTGATCCGAAGGTCGGCGGTTCGAATCCCACTCCAGACATGGAGTAGTGGTCAGATCCTCTGACCCGCAGGTTGGTGGTGCGATTTCAGCTCCTTCAGATGAATAATGCCGTTGTGTCCTTGGGCAGGACACTTAACCCACCTGGCCCCCAGTGTCTGCGTACACTGGTGTATGAATGTGTGAGTGGATGGGTGACTGGTTCCTTGATGTAAAGCGCTTTGAGTGCCTTAAAAAAGGTAGAAAAGCGCTATATAAATGTGACCATTTTACCATTTACCCACTTTAGGTTGTATGTGGCATTCTGATGTTTGAAGCAATGTATCACACTTCAAAATGTGTATGTGTGTGTGTGCTTGTGTGTGTGTGTGTGTGCGTGCGCGCTCAGGTGCTGAAGCAGTACCTGGACAACGTGCAGCTGGGACACATCCTGGAGCGAGAGGGCAGCTGGGACTCGGTGCAAGACTGGATGGACGTCCTGAGCGGAGGAGAGAAGCAGAGGATGGCTGTGAGGACACACACACACACACACACACACACACACACCCTCGTCTCCCCTCGCTCCTCCAAACCACACTCCATCCAAACGTTTGTGCTCACAGTAGATGTAAGTGTGTGTGTGTGTGTGTTGTGCAGATGGCCCGCCTCTTCTACCACAAGCCTCAGTTTGCCATCCTGGACGAGTGCACCAGTGCCGTGAGTGTGGACGTGGAGGACTTCATCTACAGCCACTGTCGCACGGTACGCTCCAGAAAACCCCCAAACACAGTCATATGAAACAGTCCTGTGTTAGTGTGTGCGTTAATGTGTTAATGTGTGCGTTAATGTGTGTGTGTGTGTGTGTCCACAGGTGGGCATCACTCTGTTCACTGTGTCCCACAGAAAGTCTCTGTGGAAACACCACAAGGTAAGGCCACATGCTGCTCACACACGATGCCTGAAATCTGTTCAAACAAGTTCTTATAATCCACAGCCTACATTAGCAGGACTGGACGTCCAGAGCCTGCACAGAGGGCTCCAGTGCAGGTCCAAGTCCAGTCAGTCCACTTTATCAGTCTTTAGTGTGCTCACTCAGTGGTCTCAACTGGCAATTCTCAAAGCATTAACCTACTTTATATTATGACTTTACAGTTTATTCACCAAGATGAGTTTAGAAGTGCTTGTCACAACTTTCAGAGCCCAGAGCAGAGCTAACAAATCTTAGCATGCTAACAGCTGTTTTGGTGAATGAAACACTGTATAATTAGAGGCAGACGGCACACAGAGCCCTGATCCTCATGTTCAGCCACTGCCCTCAGAAACGTGTGAGTCCGAGTCTGAGTCCTGAGGGGACCCAGGAGGGCGGGGCTGGGGCTTGAGTGTTACGTGGACTGTAATTACACGTATTTTGATGTAACGATTCTTCACAATTACTGATTACTTCATTCTCTCACACGTTACTATCCTTCAACCAGCTTTATGAAGTCAAACTTTCTGAATAAAAAGACAAGTAAATGGTTGTTTACATTGAAGTGTATTTTTTGGACTATTCACCTTATTCCAGAAGTTGCCGTACGCGCCGCCGTCTTGTCTCCGTTGTATTAGTTTACTTGGAGCAGACGAGCTCAACAGAAAATAAGTTCTACACGGACTAAAAAGCCGTTTTCAGACCGCCCAGGAAATCGTTGCGTTGTGACTTGTTGTTGCTCGTGTTCATTAAACATTTTACACAAATCAATCTACTTTATGTAACATTTTAGCGGTGAGACTTTTCCCTCGTTCGTCATTAGCTTTAACGGAGTTCTCGTCAAACGGAAGTGATATTTCTTGAACAAAAAGGTGAATGGACTACAAAGTGCCACATTTTATACACACATACACACATTTGTGCTCATTCTGATCAAGTGTGAAATATACTCTGAATATTAGAAAAAATACTGAGATTGCATTTTTGTTGATTTTGCTCCGCCTCAGTCTTTTGTCCTGATGAAGTGTTGTGTGTGCAGTACTACCTCCACATGGACGGGAGAGGGAACTACGAGTTCAAGGCCATCACAGACGAGACCGTGGAGTTCGGCTCTTAACACACACGAACACACACACACACACACACACACACGTGGACAATAAAGCCACCTACTTTTTAATGAGCTCTTGGGAGGTTTGGTTGAATCGTTCTCGTGTGTGCGTCTGTCACTCGTTCAACACTACAGCAGGTTTCCACGACAGTATGGGAGGGGCATTCAGAACATGGACATCCTCTTATCTACTAAAACAAAACTTAACCCACCAGAATATGACCAAATCTGTTCACAGTGACATCTGAATGAAGTCTGGATCAGGAAATCAGGAACTCCTACATATAACAGCAATTAATACAAAGTTTAGTAAAGTGGAGGAACATAATGTGCTTCACAGAGAACCTGGGATTAAGCTCAGAATCTCAGTGAAAATGCAGGTGGTTTGTGTCGGTGTCAGCCTCAGACACGTGACAAATACTGTTGAGCTCAGTTTTTCATTTCATCTACAGGTATATTACAGACTTAACTACAAAATATTCTTTTGTGAAGCTCAAATACAGTTTTGTGGCAAGAAAAAGTATAACTGACATTTTTAAGCTGGATATTCAGAATTGTTGCTCTTGTTTCGTTATAAAGACTTAAAACATGAGCATTTAGATCTGACGTCCGTTAATCATTGACAGTGTGCTCCAGTTTGCTCCATTTGGATCAGTCTCCTGATGATCTTTCGCCTCATGTTGTGCTATGTTTTTCTCTCTGTTCTTTAGTGTTCCAGAACATGTGGCCCTGCTGTAGATGTGTTTGACGTTTCTTTCACAGACAACACTTATTCAAGCATTTAGTTTCTTTGCAGTTGAGGGTTCATTCACTGACTAAAAGACCATGAGTTACAGAAAGTGTTTGGGATCGAACCCTGTGCCAAATAATCTGTTGAATCATTAATAACAGTATGCTATTGTTGGAGAATCAAACAGTGAGTTTTTTATGTTAAACTTTACATTTTAAAGTGTTTTTGGAACCTCCGTTCTGCTCTGTGGAAACCTGCCTGACTCAGGTGACAGAGGAAAGTATCGTCGACACAGTTAATTTATAGAATGTTATTTTAATTTTGTAGGATTATGAATTGTATGAAATATTAATGTTTTGTCTGACAAAGGCCCAAACAGATCAATGCTTGTACTTTTGGAAGAAAATCGAAATGCATTTTTCTCACAAAATTGTAATTTGTGAATTTTAGATTGTTATTTTAACCCACAAATGCTCTCAAACACTTGAAATAATGTTGAAAATGTCGGTTATATTTGACATGTAAGTTGTTGTAAATGGCGTGGCTGGACTATGGCTTGTATGAAGTGCAATAACCGTCTGCCACACTTGGGCCACAGTCGTGTTCTAATCCTGCTCCTCTGATCAGACTGAAATAAATGTACAATTTGACTAAACATTTTGTCTTCTTCATGTGTGTGCAGTAATTGATGTGAACATTAAAGGGACACTCGGTAACTTGTCTGATGGAGCGTCTGCTTGTCTCCATAGAGATGTTCTTGTGATGTCTGGAATGTTCCAAAATATTGTTTTAAAGGTGTATCTCCATGGAGACGAGCAGGTGACACTACAGGTCAGTGCAGGTATTTTAAATGCTTTTATTTTGGCAATAACAACGCTTCTTATTGAATAAATGTATTGAAGATTTAACACCGTGTTGTAGAACTTTGTGGATTTGTTGTGCAGCAGTTTTCAGGTTTGGCATCGATGCATTAATGAGAGAAACATGGCACATAATAACCCTGTTGGCTCACAGAATCACATGCTCATAAATACATTGGTCAGTAAATCCCTGTTAGACAAGGCTAGAGTAAGTTTAACCTGCTGGGACTTTTTTTTATCCACATCTGATAAAAGGAAAGTATCAAACTGCTGCAGATGTTATCCATGAAAAGAAGGCTGTAACTCTTAGTCACAGTCAAATCAATCATTCTGGGATGAATTAGTTTTTACTCCAAAAGCACAAACTTTCTGAAAAAAATTAATAGGACTTTTATATGTACTCCCTAAAACTGATTTTTAGTTAATTTAGCTTTATCTTTGAAAAGAGGAACAGTTAAAACCAACAAAAGCCCAAACTAGTGTCAATCAGGCAAACTCTACAGACACCAGCTTTACTTGTTCATAGATTTAACTGAGCGCCTGTGAAATCAAGTAGGCCACACATTTAGCATTTATTTCCCACAGACAAACTTCATGATACATTTCCAAAGTTGTTACAAAATGGCAGACAGACAGTTCAGATCCATTGATTAGGGCCACATTTAAAAACTATTTGTTCATCAGGCGCCTGTAGAGCGGCCACACCAATCCTGTTCTAAACAAAACATGTCGATGGCAGCTCTAAGACGGTCGAGGCACATACCTCAAAATCAAAAATGAGCCCAAGTGTCCCGTATCTGAAGCTTTTTAGGGGAAAAAACCTAACCGGCTTCTGTGCCACTTTGAAGAACTACAAAAGATACAGCTATTACAATTACAAAACATCAAATGTTTAACACAATAAATAATAAAATAATAAGTTGGACAAAATACCATTTTCCAAACAGCCACAGAGGCTTGACCCAGTGGGGGATGTGGTGTGATTAGAACTCTTTTTTTTTTTCTTTTCTTTTTTTTTGTAAATAAAGTTGTAATTTGTGTTGATAGTTTATAATTTAAGTATTCATTTAAGTTAAGTTAAGTTAAGCACAATTCCCAGACGAGGCTTAGCGTGTGGGGCTTTTCCTGCAGAGTGTGGAGTGAGTTGTCATGAAATCAATGTATCACTGCTTTGTGCTAAATGTTTAATATTCACCTTTTAAAAGTTCTTTTTGAACACAAATCTGGTTCTCAGCTGCTCTCCTGGTCCTTTCACATATATTTAACAAAGAAAATGTAGGCTGACTTTAAATGTTGGTTTTCCTCTGAGCAGAGCTTGTTTCCACTTGTAATTAGAGTAAAGCAGACACCAAAGGCCAAAACTACAGAGTCCAGACAATAGTTTGTGTCCAAAGGATCAGAAACAACTTCAGTTTGAAATGAGGCTCATTTTACTCTGGCATTTTAGGACAAACAGGCCCAAATGATAAGACACATTTTACAAGGAAAATGTTCCTCTGCATTTGACCCATTTGGGGCAGTGAGCACCATGGGAGGACCCATCTGCAGATCTTTGTGCCAGGCCCAGGACTGTAGCACTGGAGGGTTTTTACCTGTGGGGCATGTTTTGGGTTGATGGGCGAAACCAGAGCCCGAAGGACACCCACTCAGACCCAGGAGAAACATGCAAACTCTGCCCGGCCGGCCCAGAGTCGAACTGCGTGCGTGCACGTGTGCGTGTGTGCGTGTGTGCGTGTGTGCGTGTGTGCGTGTGTGCGTGTGTGCGTGTGCGCGTGTGTGCGCGTGCGCGCGTGTGTGTGTGTGTGTGTGTGCGTGTGCGTAGCAATGCGTAGTTTATTTGCTAGCCAGTTAGCATTTAATTATTTTCCTCCTGGTTTCTTGTAGTTTTATTGTATTTCAGTCAAAGCTGTCTTTGTTTTATCCTCCATCTTTCCATTTACTCTGAGTAAGTCCTAACTATATCATGCAAGTCGGATTAGTATTAGTTTAGTATTTCCCCAGAACCAGTTCTCATTTCAGCTGTAACTAGTGCCGAGTCAGAACCAGTAACTTTGAGTGGAAACGACCCAGAACCAGCAGCAGCAGAACCATCAGCAGCAGAACCATCAGAACCATCAGCAGCACCAGCAGCAGCCTGGTGGAGGAGGGGCACGTGCAGCTGGTCAGGTCCAGGTCATTACTCCTGGTGCATTTCATAGTTCCTCCTGATGGCTCAGAGGATGATCAGTATTTCAGTGACTCCTCGGCTCATGTGGAGGAGCAGCAGATCTACGCAGAGCTCCTCATGTGACGCAGCAGCTTCTGGCAGCCCAAATAAACAAAAGGTAGAGAAATGACAACGTCACTGATGTCAGTTAAAAGGACTTTAAACCTGGTCAGTCCCAAACTAATAATGATAACATTTGTGGATCAGAAGTTTGGAGATTTCTTTCAAAAACTGTAAATCTGCCTTTGAGATCCCTGCCCTCCATCAAAATCATAAAAAGCTAGAACATAAAACACAACTTGACTATGCTCTTTCATTTTAAAAATTCATTTCTGTTTGGTTCGTTCTGTTTCCTTCCTGGGGCCCCTCAGTGTTACAGTTCATGATCGACGTGCTTGTGTTTGATTGACAGAGCTGAGTGTTTCCTTGTCTTTGTGACGTTTGTGGCACAAGAGGAAGTGCTGCGGCTCTGAACCTGCCCCTGTGCTTTCACTTTGTGTTCTGCCTCTACAAGTACTACTGCTGCGACCTACCGCACGGACTGCCCCACTCACAGGTCCAGTGCAGTCCTGGGAGCCATGTGGACGGGTCTGTGGACGGGTCTCCTGCTCCTGTCCTGCTGCTGGATCACACTGGGACACACTGCATCACCAGGTACTCTTCTGCTTTGTGGAACCATCTGTTATGGGTTTTATTATATGTTATTATGGGAGATAGATAGAAATAAAGTGTACATACTCTATTCACTATTTTTATGAACACTGAGCCATCTGTTTAGCACGTAAATGTGACAAGTGGAGTCGTAAATGGTGTGATCGTGAGGCGCTGGTCACGTGCTGCTGTGTGTGAGGAGGAGCCTGTCAAGAGTGTCGTCAGAAATGTGGCGCAGCAGGTTCAGAGAATGGGTCACTCCAGTCCAAAGTGTGCTTGTACTTGTGCACTTGAGCGTACACACCACAGAGGAGGGAGAAGAGTGCATCTGGTTTAGACTAGACTAGATCAGCGGTTCTCAAACTTTTTACCCCAAGTACCACCAAAGAAAATATCTGGCGTTCTGAGTACCACCAAATCTAAACTGGGTCCGTAACAGAACTATTTCAGGTTTAAATTAGGGATGAACCAGATCTTAACTGGGAAAACACCATCGCCGCTGCAGTTTTAACTAGAAATGTACTTAAGGAAGAGCAAAAAAATGGATTAAAATGTTCTCTAAATGAAGTAAACATTACAATCGAAGAGGTGTCCACGTACCACCAGAAGAAGCTGACGTACCACAGTTTGAGAAACACTGGACTAGATACAAGTTGCACAATATCCACTATGTACCTTAAAAGTTTCTCAAAACTGCACATCCTTCCTTAAAGCCTCTCTGACAGGTGAGACACATTTCACCAAAACATAGTGAACAGGATTGGATTTAAGATTGTATTTAACATTTTGTCTGTTTGTCCCCAGTTTGACAGTTTTTGTAATGGGTATAATTGTACTTCAAATGTGACCTAGTTAGAGGTAATTCCACAACTGTTACCTAGCAACCATTTTGAAAACAAGGAATACAATCCATATACATTACACAATAGTTCTGATTTGATAAATTATAACACCTGAGAACACCTTCATTTTGTTGAATGACTTCATACTGTCAAAGTCATGTGTTGTCTCTGTATTTACAACAACATGTCACTTTTTTGATGACATAAGGAGGAGGGACTCTGTTTTAGAATTTTAGAACTATTTTATTTCATTTTTAAACTTTTATTTTTTTGTAAATTTCTTCACAAACTGCAACTTCACAGATCATAAACTATGATAAATATTTACCACAGGTGCCCTCCCATCAAACTAAGTCATAATTAGAACATGTGTGAGTACTTTTCACTCAGACAAAGTGAATGTGAAGATTTAAAAAGAACAATGTTACTTTCTGGTTGGACATGAGCTGCAGATACCACTGTTACCTAGCAACCATAGTGTAAACAAGGGCCAAAATCTATATAAATTACACAATAGTTGTGATTTCAGAGAATTGGGTCAGTTGCTGTAAATTGTCTGTAGTTTTAATGGAACGTTTCCATTTTTTTGTGTCCAAAAAAAAACCCGGTTGTATCGTGAATTGTATTCACAAACTGCAGCTTGATTGATGTAAAACTATGTTAAATAGCATAGCTTTGAACTGAATTCTACACAGCTCGGTCTGTAAAGGCGTGATCGATGTGCCACAACAGCAGAACAAGCTCACAAATCAACTTTTTGTCAAACGTTGTTGAGAGAAAAGCCCAGGCATTTTTCCCTCCACAAAAATACTGTTTCAATGTTGACAATTGAGTCAATTGAATTGAGTCTGTGTATACACTGAGCCCTGACCCCTGACCCCGTGCAGAGGCGCTGGGCTTCGCGGTGCTGGCAGACTGGGGCGGCCTCCCGGTTCCTCCGTACTACACTCTGCACCAGGCGGCTGTGGCTGAGGAGCTGGACAGACTGAGCCAGGAGCAGGGCCTGGACTTCATCCTGAGCCTGGGGGACCACTTCTACTTCCAGGGGGTCCGGGACGTGCAGGACCCCCGCTTCAAGGTCAGTCAGGCCAAACCCGACCCCCTCAACCTGGCTCACCTGCAAGATCACTCTTTTGTCCATCTTTTGTATTGACCCATTAGAACACATGATTGGTGTGAAGGTAAAATACAATACAATATTCTGTTTCTAACTTAAAATCAACTGTCCTGGAAAATATAGTCATACTGATGGTAATAATAATAGCATCAGTACATTTTTGTCTAGTGTTCCCAAACGTTTCTGTCCTGGATCCATGCAGACTGCTGCAGGCTCGTTTCTACGGCCTGTGGAACGGCCTGAAAGTGTCTCCACTGTCTTAAGTGAAGTCTCCACTGTCTTAAGTGAAGTCTCCACTGTCTTAAGTGAAGTCTCCACTGTCTTAAGTGAAGTCTCCACTGTCTTAAGTGAAGTCTCCACTGTCTTAAGTGAAGCGTACAGCAGTGGTTCCCATCCTTTTTTATCCCAGGTACCCCCTAAGCTTTGTCTGACACTGTAGAGTACCCCTTAATTTGAGTTTCAGGCAAATAAATGGGTTTAAAAGTCACATATTGTCAATTATTGCCATTATATTTATGTTTTAATTATATTTATGGTCCAGGATACTCCAAAAAGATGCAAAATGTACAACTAATAACACTTTTTTATTCAGATTAAAGTACATTTCATCTTCATTTAAAACCTCAAACCATTCCAAGTACCCCCTGGTCATTGCTCACGTACCCCTTGGCGTCCCTGTACCCCTGGTTGGGAAACACTGGCGTACAGGACGGAGGAGTCCACACCAGATAATAAGACGAGACAGAACTCAGACTCAGGTGAAAACAGGACGCAAAAAGCAGATAGAAACAGAAAAGAATCATTTCTCACCAAACTCTGACTTGCTCTTGTGATAAAGTGCTGTATTTCCACCGATGTTGATTTATATGTTGAGCTCTTAGCAAAACAAAGCTAGTACATGTTAGCATCAGCTGCTTCCTGTTCATCGATGCACGGCATTCACAAAAGACCCAAAATATGACATTTCCAGGTCATTATCATCTAACATTCTCCAAAGTCAATGCATTACAAAAAGAGAGGGTCAAATAAATACAGAAAAAGCTGAGGACAAACAGGAAGTAGTTTCTTGTTTACTCTAGCTTTAGCCTCGTCTCACACAAACTTAGAACTAAACAACTTTTTGTGAATCGCTGACATCGACCTCAAGATTAAAAAGCATCATTTAGGTAAGATTTAGGTTTTATTTCTATCTAAGTAACATGACTTCTGTTTGGGTGACGTGCCTCTGGACCAGAGCCAGGACCTGAACATGGCACACTCTAAAGTGGACCGGCTTTGGGACCAGAGCCAGTGGAAACATAGCTATATTGTCTTTCTAAAATAACTTTCTCTGTTAAACATCTATCCATTAGCAGCACCACGTTGTCCTTTAGCCAGGTTTAAATCAAATAAAAATCAAATCAATTAATTTTTATAATGCCCAAAATCACAACAACAGTTGCCTCGATGGGCCACAGGTAAAAGCAGTTCAGATAACTGTCCCAGAATGCCCCTGTCCTTTGACCCTCCTTCGCGGCGAGGAAAAACTACAAAAAACCCCATGGGAAAAAGTAGAAACCTCGGGGAGAACCACAGTGAAGGAGAGATCCTACTCCCACGGACGGACAGGCTGCAGATGAACTAGGACTGACATCCACTTGGACTGTGGAGCCAGAACCACTCAAGAGGGAGGTGGCTTTAAAGAGTTCCTCCAGGCGGACGAGGAGCAGTCCACCAGTGTAGAGAGATCCTCCAGCAGGAGATGAGGAACAGTTCATCTAAGTAGATGGAGTTGGTCCAGGCAGACGAGGTGTGGCTAATCCAGGGTTGAGGGAGTTCCTCCAGGCGGGTGGCGCATAGATCATCCAGTGTAGAGATCGATCCTCCAGACAGATGGGGGGGGGGTCATCACTGGAGCAGCCGCCGCAGTGTCTGAAACAGTCTCCACTCCCCGGGGGAAGTGGAGAGAAAGAGAAACATGTGAACAGCAATGAACAGACTACAGTTGAAGTAATATTAAATATTGTTGATAGATAAAGTAGGAAGAACTACAAACTGCTCACTCCCCACTGCTGACAGAAGGTGGCGCCATGAACAGAACAGTTTACCATACATTGTTTTTAAGTTCTAAAAAGTGTTTGAAAGTGTCCAAAGCTCTTCAAGTCCCTGACACGAGGCTTGTTCCACAGCAAACGTTCGAGCATGTGTTCCATCAGCCCTCTCTGCAGAACGTGCCCTGGTTCCTGGTGTCCGGGAACCACGACCACAGAGGCAACGTGTCTGCACAGATCCTCTACTCCAGCGGCTCACGCAGATGGTACTCCACGCACTGCACTCACACCAAGTACTACAAATACTCCAAGTACCACTACACACCCCGTGGAGGTTTCTGGTGGAGGGTCCGCTTGTCTCCATGGAGATGTTATTGCTTTTTCTGGAACGTTCCACAGTAAACGTATCTATTTCCATGGAGACAAGCAGGTTACAGGTCAGATCTGCGGAGAGATGACTCGGAACATATCCTTTCCTGTCATGTGTCATTGAACTAGTGCAGCACTTTGGGGCGGTGTATCTGTTTAGACATGTGCTATATAAATACAATTTGACCTTTGACCTTTGAGAATACATGTTTTTCTAGGTTTTTGTTGAACATTAAAGACACTTGTAATACATTCATGTTCTAGAATGTGATGATGTCATAACCTCAGATGGAGCAAGAGCCACTTTTCCCCTTGATGGTTGTACTTTGCCATGAAATATTTCAAAGGTAAATTCGATAAATGTTGAACCTGACGATTTCTTTCATTGACAACAACAAACACAACGAAATCTGCATTTTAACCATATTCATGTGAGCTGCCCTCCATCTGTATTAAATATTATTGGCTGAATGTTGTGATGTCACGTGAACACAAACTATTGAATAAATGCTAAATCAATTGTAGTGTTCTGGAGAAAGGAAACACGCTGCAGTACTTCTAGTTGTTTAACAGTCATCGTCGTCGTACGCTGGTATTGTTTTACGTTTTACTTTTGGGTTGCTCATCTGGACATTATCCAGAAAAGCATGTGTTGCACCTTTAGTTCAGTAATAACTAACGCTAACTGGACCTGTGCTTGTAGGAAGTACTCGAGCCTGTACTACTCGCTCCTCTTCCCTGTCCCCGGGTCCAACGTGTCTCTGACCGTGCTGATGATCGACACGGTGGTGCTCTGTGGGAACACGTGGGACCAGGAGCAGCCTGTGGGCCCCGAGAGCCCCACAGAGGCCCAGCAGCAGTGGGACTGGATCCAGAGGAGCCTGCAGAGCGCGCGGTCAGTACTCACCTCCCAACACGTCACACGGACACTGCTCAGGCAAAGAGATGAGGTTTCAAATGTAACTTCTGTCATCATGGATACATCATCTCTTACCCGTTACCTGTTACCTCTTACCTCTTATCTCTTATCTTTCTGTAGAAGAAACAATAAAACTGTTCTATGAAGAGGAATAAGATAAGATAATCCTTTATTGTCTCTCATGAGAGAAATTTGTCCTGGGGCAGGGGACCACATGCTTCAGCTCAGACACAAGACATCACCAACAGTGCAAGCAAAACAATCAGCATCACCATTGAACACAAATTACAACACCAAAAGAAGCCACGAGTGACACGACATCAGGGGCCTGTCAGTCACAGCAACATGAAACAATCACAGTCTGAAATACATTTAAATACTCAAGTGCACATACCCTGGGCCTTTTGCACATTCCTCAGCCTGTGTGCAGTTTGTGATTGCACAGTCCCTCAGCCTATGTGCAAAACACCTGAATTGCCGCTCTTCTATATTAGTTCATTTATTTAACTTTTTTTTTCTTTTTTTTCTTTTTTTTTAACATTTATTTTATTTTACTGCACTCTCCGAATTCAGCAAATTGATTGCTAATGGTATAAATGAATGCTAAAAATCTGTTGAGTTTGCAGTTTGGGACTCTAGACCTTCTCCCTGATGCATCAGCTCAAATTCATTGTAAAGAATGTGAGTTGGGTCATTGACCACCTTCCTGCCGAGGCTCCTAACAATATGCTCAAAAATTTGCTGTAGCAAACTAGGAGCCACGCCAAAGTAAAAATCTGGGATTTAAGTCCTACAGACAGGTTTCCAACCCATGTTGTAAAATAGATTCAATGCATGCTCTATAAAACATAAGCATGACATTCTTTTCCACTCCGTGTAACCTAAGCCTCCTTAAAATGTATAGGCGTTGGATAATTCTTGAGCAAACAAACTGTACATGCTGGCTCCATTACAACTGAGAGTCAAATAGACACCCAAGTACTTAGCATGGCACCTGCTCTATCTCCCTCCCATCAATGTTAATGGGCCTGTCGTCCGAAAATGTAAGTATATAGTTGGTTACTTGCTTGCTCCTACATTCATTAGTGTACAGTGTGAAAAGAAGAGGTGAGCTAACACAGCCTTGTGGGGCCCCAGTGCTAACACTGGTATAGATATATGGACTTTGTAAAGTAGTATGTATATATATATATTTTAAAGGGGCACGATGTAACTTTTTTATCTTGTCTGGGTGGAAATGTTGCACAAGGATTGTCACAAACTCAGATGCTAATCGATACTAAAACTAGTATCAAAACTAGATTTGAACAAGTACTGATCCTGGAAAAATCCAATAAATTGGACAAAATATTTTTTTCCTGAATAGTTTTAGTCTTGGTCTGGATCTGGACCAGGGTGGATTCAAAGAAAGTGTTATTATTTTGAGTTGAAAATGTTATTGTGAAGAAAAGCATGTTTTTTATTATCATTCTGGGATTTAAATTGCTATTGAGCTAAATTCAGAATTGTGACAATACTTTAACACTCGACATAAAAGATTCCACATGACATTAAACAGATCCACGTCGAGACAAGTGACGCCATCAGGCCAAGTTACAGGTCAGATCTGTGCAGAGGTGAGCCCAGTGTAGATGAATGAGTACTACACACAGGGTAAAGTACACTAAAAGTACACTTGGCAGTTTTTTGTTACTGCAGACATGACCTTCTCACATGAGCCAAGTGATAAGCCACTACCACAAAATACCCAGAAATCCTCAATGGCAGCCACTCCCAAACTCAGCAGCGTCGGGGCCCCTTATCAACCTGACAACCCCTCAGGGCCCCCATCTAATAATTTGCTCTATATCCAAAAGAATATGTAATGTTTTCCTCTTTAAATTTACACATACAAATAGTAATAGTAACGATTGTATTGTATTGATTTAAAATAGCACATATAAGCGAATAAATCATCTGAAATGGTTTTCAGGCTCAATTTTCTTTTATGATTGTTGATTGGACAACTTTTGGGGGCCCCCCCTGCAGTGCCACTGATGCTCCCCAGGGCCCCGGACCCCACTTTGGAAGCACTGCTCTATGCAGATGGGAAGCCTAGACTAGGAAGAGTTTCTGTTTCTGTTTGTGGAGTCGGAATAAGGAACTGTGTGGATGAAGATGTCAAATGTCCAAATATGAATATTGTTTGTTTGACGTATATTTAAGCTTTGGAGCAAAGAGACTTATTCTTTTGGGAATTGAAGTAATTGTTCAAAGATCCGAATACATTTCTCTCTATATCCACATATTTATATCTGTATATTATTGTTTTACTCTTATAGAATATAGTAAATATATAGTTCAGATATGTCACATTTTTACAAACACGAGGGGCTGGTGCAAACACCAAACAGTGCACTGTTTCTAAAAGGCTCACAGTTTGGCCTGAAAGTGACCTCAAGGTTCAATGATGAACTTCTGCACATTGAGAGAAGTTTAAACAGGACGTCCTCATAATGAATGAAGTCCTCGTCTAAAGTGCACACGACAGGGTTTTTGGGGAGGTTTATCATGTTACTTCCTGGTCGGACATGAGCAGCCTATAAATTATACAATAGTCATTATCTGACAAATAAAACAGCACCTTTATCTTTTTTTAATTTTTATTATTTATATTTTAGTTTTCGTTGTAGACAGTAGACAAGACATACACTACTAGCACCTTTTGGTAAACTGTCTCTGCATTTTGGCTGAAATGCTGTGTATTAATGACATCACAGAGCGATTCTGTTTATTGTATCTTTAGTTAAAAGAAAAGTCCCACAGCTCAGTTCAGTTCAGCTCTACTTCCTGGGTATTGTTTGCAGCTTTTCCTCCCAAACTGACACTTGAGGTCCTCCTCAGTCAGGTCCTGGTCCAAGTCTGTGGGGCCTGTATTTCACTGCTGTTGTGTGTCCCAGGTCGGAGTACGTGTTGGTGGCTGGGCACTACCCGGTCTGGTCCATCGGGCACCATGGCCCCACCTCCTGCCTGAGGGACCGTTTGAGGCCCCTGCTGAAGAAGTACGGGGTCAGTGCGTATCTGAGCGGGCACGACCACAACCTGCAGGTACCACTCACCCTCAGAACACTGGGGCCAGGATTAGAGTTCACAGCTCACATTTAAACAGCTTAAATATCAAAGATATGTACATGGTGTCGTGTGTCCTCCAAGTCATGACTGCTGTAAGTCATACAGTCCGTTCATGGGGTTCAGGCAGAAGGAAGGCGTCGTCTTCTGGTCAAATCATAATAGTGCATCTCTTGAATGGAGAAAAGGTCCTCACAAAATCTTTCAGAATGGAGTCATCAGCCTGAAACTCATGAATGTCTACAAACCTTTTTATGGAATGCTTTAAAGTTCTGGACTTTAAGAAAGGACTTTGTGGAATATCGCGCTGATGCACTCTGCAGCTCATGAAATGGTTTAAAGGGGTTTTAAAGGAGTCTGTCCATCATGTGGTCCTGTGTTTGTCTCTTTTATCAGAGATGCCTCTCAGCCGCTCCAGGCCAGGTCCAGGTAGGTTAACCCCGTGTGTGCTGATGGGTGAATCCTGTGTGTGCTCAGTTCATCCGTGAGGACGACGGCGCGGCGTACGTGGTCAGCGGCTCGGGGTCGATCTCTGACGAGGACTCCGCCCACAGGAGCAGCGTGCCCCAGGCCTGGCAGCTCTTCTCCAGCCCCGTCAATCGAACCCAAGGGGGCGTGGCCTACTTCCAGCTCCACCCGGGCCACATGACGGTCAGCTTCATGCAGACGGACGGAAAGTGTGTGTACCAGGCCCAGCTGCCCTCGCGCCGCCGCCGGGAATAGAACCAGCGACTGAGGAGAAGAAACGAGCTCAGGGAGACTCACTTCTGATGTGTGCATGATTGGATTTGTTCCAGGTGTTTATTGAAAAATAATTTCTGTATTTTAGCCAGAAAAATACAAAAACATATTTAAGGCACTGTGTGGAGCTGTGTGACGTCCCACAGACTCATTTAAACACAACCAAAGTGAGAATCAAGTACAGACTTCTGTCCCTTTTTCTGGTTGAAATGGAAAGTACATGAAAATAATGAAACAAATCCTGACATTTTCAGTGGGAGTTGTATTTCCATTAGAATGTAATAGTGAATACAAAAGATTTTGAATGTCTCATCCTTTTATAACAATGCAGAAATCATTTTTATAATGCATCGTCACTGTTGTTTTTTTTTGTAGTTTTTCTACTTTTTCTTCACTGCATTTGCACTTGGTTTTATAAATTGTGTAAAATGATATTTTGGAGGTTTCCTGATCACTGGGACAAAGATGATTCTTTTCTTTTGTGACATGTTTGAGGACACATTGCTCAGGTGTGCAGCTCCTGAAGCCCCCGTGTTCCTCCAAAAGAAGAGCGTGAGTTTGTGCACATTTTTGTAAATAACCAATACCCAAAGTAAAAGACGATCCAAACACATTCTCCTGGTGGTTTTTGATCATCTGCACCAACTAAAATCACTTTGCAACGTTTTTATGGGAAATGCAGTATGTTTTGAAGGATAAAGTATTAAAATGAACCCACTGACACGGGTTAGTGATCAAAAAACAAACGCTTATTGTCTGTTGCTTAATATTTTGAAGTAGGACTTTTTGTCTTAAAATGTCTTTAGATGGAAACAGTGCAGTTTATTTTGAGGAGGTTCGGAGGGTTAGAGCTGAGCAGGATGACATATGGTTCATACCTTTGTGATTTGTGTCTGTCCACATGAAACAAAAACACATAAAGTTCAACACCGCACATGGTTGCATTATCGAATCACCAAGAACAAGATGTAAAAGACAAAAGTGGGAGCTCAGTCCTTTCTTTGGATGTTCCTCGCTTGCAGAGGTCTTTAGGCTCCTGCTTTCTGTCTGAAAATATGGCAAGTCATTCAATAATGTGTTCACATTCTAGAATCTGATGATGGCCTAAAGTTCTCACACAAACACAAATCACATCTTTGGAGTTGAGTAATTGGACTTTTTTTTGTGCTGACGGAGAAAATGACAAGCTTTTTGCCAGTTTTTGTTTCATGTGGATGCCGGTGCTTACAGGGATATGAACCATAAGGTCAACAAATGTGATCTCTGACTCACAAAGATGCAACGCAAAAGACTATGGAGAGACCAGAAAAGTTACATAGTGCTTCTTTAGAGGCTTAATACGTCACGACCATCAGGACAGAAAAGCACTGCACTTCACACTTCAGAGTTCTGTTTTTTAAAAGGTCCAGTAGTTTCTGTCTTCTGTAAACCTGTCCTGTCCTGATCTGTCCTGGTCTGTTTGGTTCTTTTAAACTTCTGCTCTTAAACCATATGAAGAAACCTGCTGCTTTTCAGTGATACACGTTTTTATTGCGGCACAAATGCATTTCTGTGACAAACTGAACAGATGAATTCCAAATGGTCAGAAATAAAACATGACTGTGTTGTTCTTGGTCAGTTAAGATCCACATTGTCCAAGTTCAGTCATAAATGCTGATCAAGTCTTTCTTTGATCGCTGCCCTCTCTGACCACCAGAGGGAGCCCTGCGCCCGCCACACAAGTGGTGAGGGTCAGGGTCAGGTTACTTAAAAGTCCGGGTAAAAGTTTCGGGTTCTCAAAATGTTCTAATTATAACTTAGTTTCGTGGGACAGCCCCTGCGCCAATTATTATTTATGATAGTTTTACATTTGTGAAGCTGCAGTTTGTGAAGAAATTTTGAAAAATAAAAGCGACATCTGAGGTAAAATGACAGGAAGTAGTGCTGCTTTTTTTTTTTTTTTTTTAATTGATTAAATTAAATTACAAACAATCAAAGGCATAATTAGTAAGGCTAAGTTAGATTGGTTCCAAACAGAAAATATAAACAATGAGTTTCGAGGTGTAGTAGAAATTATAACATGAGTTATTTACATTATTTATATATATTTCAATATATCAACACATATCCGCACTCACATTTACATATATATATACATGTTTTGTCAATCATGGATATATTTTCAGTTGATTTGCAATATTTATGGCTTTGATGCATTTTTTATTGGATATATTCTGAATTGATTGGAGGTAATTGCATATTTCTATTATTAGTAAATTGAATGAGGGTTTGTAATTGAGGAATTTTGCTTTACGTATATGGAATTTGCCAATTAGTGTGAGGAGATTGATTATGTATTCAAATTTTTTGTTTTTATGAGTGAAATGTGTAATTATATTTTGATAGTCCAGGTTAATTGATTGTTTTGTTGTTTGTAGTATGAATGACTGTAGTTTTGACCATAATTCTTTAGATAACGGGCAATCAATAAATAGGTGGGACAGGAAGTAGTGCTGCGTTCTAAAATGGAATCCCTCTGTGATGTCATCAAAACATGACGTGCCATTGTAAATACAGAGACAGTTTATACTCAACTGGCACAATGTTTGACAGTTTAAACAGTCATTCAACAAATAAAGGTGTTATCAGGTGTTAGAATTTGTCAAATCATAACTATTGTGTCATTTATATGGATTTTAGCCCTTGTTTGAAAAAAACAAACAAACAGTTGAATTCTCTATATTTGTGCTCCTCGTCCAACCAGGAAGTTATGAAGTTAGGAATTATAAACTTTACAAAAACTGTCAAACTGGGGGAAACAGGCAAAATGTTTAGTCAAATCTTAAATATAATTGTTGCGTTTGTTGTATTCTCTTCTTCTTCAGACATGTTTTTTATAAGTTAGCTTCTTTGTGCCACTTTATTTTAACATGGAGTAACAACACAGCGCCGAACTCCCGCCTCGACATCAGATAGAGAGGAAGTTGTCAGAACAGGAAGTGGTCATATAAAACCTTGAAAATAACACATTTACATAACATTAACAATAAATAAGGCAAACATAAATAACAATTTGCATGAGAACACAATTCTAACACCCCCCCCCCCTTGTTCTCATGCTGTTTACCCAAAACTTGGATTACCAAAGAACCATTTTTGAAACTTGAGTATTCTTGCTCTGCTCACAGGTTTTGTCAATATGTCTGCTGCCATATCTTCTGATGGGCAGTAGACCATATTAATCTTTCCCTCATTTAAAGCTTCTCGAATAAAGTGGAACTTGACATCAATGTGTTTTGACCTCTGTCTGTTTACTGGATTTTTAGCCAGAGCAATCGATCCCTGATTGTCTCCAAACACTGTGGTACAAGAGTAGACCTTATTATCCATACCATTTAACAGTTGGATTAAGTACATGCTTTCTTGTGTAGTGGCGGTGAGCCCTATGTACTCAGCTTCACAAGTTGATAATGCCACTGTTGGCTGTTTCTTTGATTTCCAAGATATCACTGGACCTTGTTTTGAAAGAGCAAAACAGTATCCTGTTGTACTGCGTCTGTCTGTTACTGAGGACGCCCAGTCAGAGTCACTAAACGCTATTAGATTTAGTTCTTCGTTATTTTTTTTAAAGACCAGCTCAAAGTCATTTGTACCCTTAAGATACCTTAGGGCATGTTTTGCCATCACTAAATCCTCTCTCTTTGGTTGTGCTAACCTTTGTGACAGTTTACTAACAACCCAGCTGATGTCTGGTCTGGTGCTCGTCATGGCATAAATAAGACTGCCCACCATCTCACGATACTCTCTTGGGTTAACAGTCCCACATTTTTCGTTTTCGTCACTTAATGTAGTGTCCATTTTTAATTCACAAGGTGTAGACCTGGGTCTGCACTCAGACATGCCAAAACGTTGAAGCATTTTCTCGATGTACTTTTTCTGATTCATTTTGATTACATTCCCACTTTGTTCAAACTGTATCCCAAGAAAATGGGATATTTTGCCCAAGTCTTTCATATTGAATTTGGACTTCATTGTTTCTTTAAATGCTATAAGCAAATCCAGGTTGCTAGCAGCGATTATTTAGTCATCTACCCAAATGATGACAAGTACGGTTTCATTTTCTGAACATTTTCTGTATACACAATGATCAGAGGGGTTTCTCTCAAAGCCATTTTGTTCCAGATAGTCATGCAAAAGTTTGTAGCAGTTTCGGCCAGATTGCTTTAGGCCGTAAAGAGATTTTCTTAACCTGTACACCATGTTCTTTTCTGACCCTGTTCGTTCAAAACCCTCGGGTTGATCCATGAATATTTCCTCTTCAATAGGGGCATGTAAATATGCCGTCTTGACATCCATTTGGTGAACAATAAGATCATTTTGGATTGCTATCTGCATTAGAGCACGCACCGAAATGATATTTTGCAATTGTTTCATGATAATCTATTCCTTCTGTTTGGCTATATCCTTTTGCCACAAATCTAGCTTTAAAGATTTTTCCCTGCTCATTTTCTTTAAGTGCGTATACCCATTTTCCACCCACAGTGGTTCTACCTTTAGGTAATGTAGTCAGTTCAAATGTGTTGTTTTCTTTGAGAGAGTTCATCTCTTCTGCCATTGCTTGTTCCCACCTTGAAGCCTCTGGTGACATCAGGGTCTCTTTAAAGGTTTGAGGGATCCCACATGCTGCCCTGTAACAATAATCAACACTTACTGAGGTTACAGGGTCATCTCTACAGTTTGATGTGTAATCCTAAGTATTTTGGAGGTTTTGTTTCCCTCTTTGGATAACGTCTTTGTTGCCATTGCTCCTCAGTTTCTTCTGTGTCTGTTGTGTCACAATCTGGTTCATTTGTGTTCTCCTCACTTTCATGTATTGGTTCTTCTACATGAGCATTTTCAGGTGCATTTGCAGGTGCTTTGTAGTTGTCCAGTTGTATTTCTAACTCACTTTCTTCAGTCTGTGTTTGTTGTTCAACTTGTTCGGCTGTGTAATTTTTAATAAACTTAACCAGTCTATGCTTTGACACTTTTCTTGTGTGTGGGTTATAAACTAGGTATGCAGGGCTATTTTTGCTGTAGCCCACAAATATTCCTTTTTCACATCTGGGATCAAGCTTCTTGTGGTCATGAATGTACGCATAGCATTCGGATCCAAATATCCAGAGTTTAGAAAGATCTGGTCTTTTGCCTGTGAGCATCTGATATGGTGTACTTTTAGTTCTATTATTGAAACACCTGTTACGAATGTGGGCAGCATTTTGAATGGCATAAGGCCATAGTGCTTTAGGTAACCCCTTTTCAAACAGTAGGCACCTTCCCATCTCAAATAAAGTTCTCCATTGTCTCTCAGCTGTGCCATTCTGATGAGGAGAATATGGTGCAGATGTTTCATGTCTTATACCCTTTATTCTTAGTAGGGTTTGAAAAGAACTGCTTGTGAATTCAGTGCCATTATCTGACCTAATGCATTTGACACGGCCATAAGGTGCACAGTCTGCTAGAAACATTTCTGTTGCCACTGTGGTTTCACTTTTGTGTTTGAGGAAATAGACTGACACTGCCCCTGAAAAATCGTCTGTAAATAGAATAGCATACTTATGACCACTATAGCTATTTGGCTCAATGGGGCCAGCTAAATCAGTATGCACCAATTCTAAGGGCTCACTTGCTTTTGGGTCACATTTTCGGTTTCTGTTATTTGTGAATTTTCCTTCTGTGCACACATTACATTCTAGTTTTGTATTGTGGTGGTATGCCCCGTGTGCCTGTCGGCAGCCTATTGCGTGTGACCTGATCCTTTAAGAGGGAGGGTCCCTCACCTGCTCGAGCTCTTGGTCGCCTCTGACGTCACCCGCCGTCTGGGAGCAGGTAGCAGAACGAACGCCGGATCAAGCCAACATATCGCTCAAAATCACCTTTTAACATCGTTTTCGTTCGCCTAAAAAAGCCTGGTGATTGCGCCTAGGTTGCGTGTTCCACCAGTGAGTATGATGCGTTCCCGAGTCATTCAGTAGTTCATTCATTTAATCGATGTATCCAAACAAACATTTGTGGTTGTAGACCTCCGGCGCGTGCACGAGGGTCGACTCCGGGACACGTTCCTCCCGGCTCGTGCGTGTGTTGCGTTGCGTTCTATTCATTGCTCCGGTAAGTTTATTTTGTGCTTTTCAAATAATTATTCGTGAGGAAAAGTTCTTTTATCTGGCGCTGTTTGTGCAGTGCGCGGCGTCCAGGGCATTTCCTCCGTGCACGCCGCGTCTCGGCTCGTGCTGCGCTTTCATTCATAAAAACGCTCCGGTAAGAAAGTTCGCTTCCTTTATTATCCCTGTTTCATTGAAATTGTTAATCCAGCGCTGTTCTTAGTGTGGGGCGTCCAGACCAGGCACCCTTTCAGCGCTGGGTCCTTCTCTGTGCGCGTGGCGCATCTGTTTCGCTGCGTGTGATTCAGAATATTGATTCTAAATTCCAAATTGTAACTTTTTAGGTTTGGAGACTGAGCGAGCCTCCCCTTTTCTTCTACGTCCCTTTTCTTCTACGCCCCTTCTTCTACGCCCCGTCTTCTACGCCCTTCTTCTACACCTCGCCTCTCCCTTTTTGTCCTCTTTCACCTCAGTCAGAGCACCGAACTTAAAGGACGCTTTATGCCTCGTTAAAGCTGCTGTGGGTATTGAAGTTGATAATGTCAGCCGCATTGTGGATGTAACTAAAACATGGTCATTATTGAATTTCAGGTATAATTTTATTGTGTGAGAGTGCGTGAGTGAAAGCATTTTAAATCAGTATTTTAAAGAAAAGTATTTTGTACATCAAACCCAAAAGTAACTTAATAAAATTGTATACTTTCTCTATTCAATGTCTCTGTCACTCAATACTTACCTGTGTTAGCCTTATTGTATTACTGTACTTTCCCTTGAGGTGGCGTTGTTGGTCAACTTTAACAATTACATAATTGGGCTGATTGAGTATAGCCTGTTCCATTCTAAAACATTCAGCCCCTGTGCCACGACAGACTGGCGTTGTTGGCAGGATTCAATTGAAGTGGACAGAGACATAGAATTTGGTCACGTTTGGTAATTTTGGAGGTTTTTAAGTGTACAATGTGTGTTTGGTAAATGCATAGATATAGTTACAGGTGCTTTCTGCATATTGTTTAAAAGGTTATTGTGTGTTTTGCATGTTTTTGTTTTGTTTACTTTGATATTGCATGTTTTGATTTGCTCAGTTTTCTACTGAATTGAATGTATTTTTATTGCTAATTTCTGGTACCTTGAACTATTGCACCAGTAAGTACTGTTCTATTCTAATAGCATTCTGCCATTTGTACTAAAATTGCACTCTAACCGTGCCACTAGTCTTGGGTTTGTGTGTAAGTATTGTGAGCAATACCACAGCAGCATTTTTTCACCTAATCTTTCATATTTTTGTTTGTTTCTCTCCCCCAAAGATGGAAGAACAGATGCGCGAATTGCAAGAGCTAGTAGCCCAACTAAAGGCTGACAATGAGCGACTGCGTCAAGAGCGATCTCAGTCGGTTTCAAACGCTGCCGCTGGGCCATCCACCTCCTCCGCTGAACCTACAGCAACCTCGGTGCGCAGTAATCCAGGCACTGACCGGCTGGTCTTTGTTCCTCGTGACCGAAAATGCCCAATGTTTCGTGGTAGGACGGGCATTAGCTTGTGCGAGTGGTTGGAGTTGGCCCAGGCGTGCTTTAGTGCTCGACATCTGTCTTTTGTTGACCTTGCATTTTTTGTTTGATCATTTAGAAGGAGGCTCGCGAAGAAGTAAAGTACCGTTCTGCAGAGGAGCGTGATCCAACCAAAGTCCTAGCCATTTTGCAGGACCTGTATGGATGTTCTGAATCATACGTAGCATTACAGGGCGTTTTTCTCTCGCCGACAACGGGAGGAGAAACTTTACTAGAATACTCTCTTGCGCTTATGTCGTTAATGGAGAAGGTAAAACTGCGTGCTCCAAATAATATGGTAAACTTTGAAATTTTGTTGCGTGATCAGTTCGTCGAACAGGTACTGGATGGCGCTTAGGCGAGAACTTAAACAATATGTGAGGAGCTCCCGAAGCGACCCTGCTTGGCGTCAGAGGTGAGGCCATTAGGTGGGAGCGAGGGACTGCCGGCGGGTATGCGGGGCGAAGCAATTCTGTCCCCTCCGCTTTCGGCACTCAGTATGTGGTGCAAGGTGGCTATCAGCAGTCGGCACACAACCCTCCATCGGAAGTGAGTGAGATGAAGGAGCTTTGCGGCAACAACAGGAGCAACTTGATAAGTTGGCGCAGGCGTTGCTCGGCTACATACCACTCACCAGGTTGGCCGTTCTCCTCGCCCAGGTCCTATCATTTGTAATCGCTGTCAACAGCCTGGCCACATCGCCAGAGAGTGCGATGGGCCACGTGTTACACCTCGTCAACAGTCGGCTGCACGCGGGCACTTCCAGCCAAGGCAGCCGTCGGAAAACTAAAGCCCACCGGCGTTGCCGAGCCACAACTCGGGTGGGGCATCTACTGGCTCTGGAGATTCTTGGGCAGGGTTGAAAGATGTTCCAAAGTTCATTTCGACGTGTCCACACATTGATGTTGGCATGGGTGGCGCCACTGTGCCATGTCTGGTGGATACTGGGGTCAATGGTTTCCACTATTACAGAAAGTTTTTTTCGGAATAATTTTGAACCCTGGGGTGAAGAACGTCTTAATGCCTGTCATTGGTTGGAGCTCAAAGCTGCCAATGGCTTGGCCATTCCTTATATTGGCTACCTTGAATTAGAGGTTGTCCTTTGTGGGAAGTCGATGTCTCACTGTGGAGTCCTGGTGGTAAGAGACCCACCTGGTCGCATGCCATCCAAGGTCCCGGGTGTCCTTGGGATGAACATCATTAGCAAATGTTACAAAGAGCTTTTTGGTCAGTGCGGCTCTAACCTATTTAGAGAAGCTGCGGTGGCTTTCCCGACCCCCCTTATGGATGCTATGCAAAAATGTCACGTTGCTAGTGTAAAACCTGTTCCCCAACAGCCAGGTAGAGTTCGGGTGCGGGGAAAGGCCTGTCGCATACCAGGTGGTTCGATGAAGATGGTCACTGCCACCTGTTCGGAACAATTCTCGGATGGCGCTGTATTGTTTGAGCCACCTGAGTCTGGCTTACCAGCGGGCCTCTTGGCATCACCTGCCTTGGTCCGCGTCATTCGGGGCACTGTCTACATCCCCGTGGTGAATGTTGGTGAGTCGGACGTGTTGCTCTACTCCCGCACAGTCATTGGCACCCTGGATCAGGTAAGAGTTGTCAGTTTACCTTCAGGTGTTGCGGAGGTGTCATCTGTCTCTGCCCAGGTAGCCTCTCCCGTTGCATCCATCCCAGATCAGATTGAGGGGATAGATCTGTCCCTCCTGCCACCAGACGAGCGTGCAGCGGCTAGATCATTGTTAAGAAAACATCTGTCGGTCTTTGCTGCACATGATCAAGATTTGGGGTGCACAAATCTCATATCACATGAGATACCCCTTCTGGACGATGTGCCTGTTAGGCAACGTCACCGCCGGATTCCTCCGTCAGAATACGAGGTAGTGAAAGAGCATATTAACCAGCTGCTCCAGGCACAGGTCATTAGGGAAAGCTCGAGCCCCTATGCCTCGCCTATTGTACTAGTTCGTAAGAAGGATGGAACTCTCCGGTTATGTGTGGACTATCGCCAGTTAAACTCAAAGACTTCGCAGGGCGCTTTCCCTCTCCGCGGATTGAGGAATCGTTGGATGCCATGACCGGTGCGTGTTGGTTTTCGACAATGGACCTCGCTAGTGGGTACAATCAAGTACCAGTTGCCGAAAAGGACCGACCCAAGACTGCATTCTGTACTCCATTTGGGTTGTTCGAATGGAACCGGATGCCCTTTGGGCTTTGTAACGCCCAGGAACTTTCCAACGCCTCATGCAGCGTATTTTTGGCGACCAGCAGGGTCAGTCATTGCTGTTGTACTTGGATGATATCATCATCTTTTCATCCACCGTACAGCAGCACCTGCAGAGGCTGGATAGTGTCCTGGAGCGGCTCCATCATGAGGGCCTGAAGGTGAAGCTCAATAAATGCAGCTTTCTTTCAGCGGGAAGTCAGCTATCTGGGTCATGTCATCTCAGACAAGGGTGTCTCCACAGACCCCATGAAGATTGAGTGCGTGGCAAACTGGCCAACGCCCACGACGGTAACAGAGCTGCGTTCCTTTTTAGGCCGCCAGCTACTACCGTCGCCGTCGAAGGGTTATGCAAGTTGGCAGCACCTCTGCATCAGCGAGTGGCAGCGTTGATGGGAAAGTCGAAAAAGGCAGGTAAGTTGAACACTGACATCTGGAGTAAGGAGTGTCAGGACAGCTTTGATGCCCTTAAGGCAAAGCTTACACGTACACCCGTCCTCGCATATGCAGATTTCACACTACCTTTCATCTTGGAAGTGGATGCGAGCCACCATGGTCTGGGAGCCGTGCTCTCTCAAGAGCAGGGTGGAAAAGTGCGACCGATTGCTTACGCAAGTCGTGGCTTGAGACCTCCAGAGCATAACATGTCAAATTACAGCTCAATGAAGCTAGAATTGTTAGCCCTCAAGTGGGCCATGGCTGACAAATTCAGAGAGTATTTGCTTGGTCATAAGTGTGTCGTTTATACCGACAACAACCCGCTGAGCCACTTGGCGACAGCAAAGCTTGGTGCAGTTGAGCAGCGTTGGGCTGCACAGCTCGCGTCATTTGACTTTGAACTGAGGTACAGATCTGGTAAGAGTAATCAAAATGCCGATGCACTGTCCCGCCAGCAATGTCTTACCTCGCAGGAACTTGCAGAAACGCTCCCGGGGGCCCTCATCCCACACTCTCTGCAGGGATTGAGTGCTCTGTCAAGGATTGAGGCCTGTCAGGCAGTGGTGGCAGCTCTGCCTGGACGTACTCCTGGGGACCTGCATGCTCTTCAGGCATCAGACCCTGTCATTCAGGAGGTAATGCCTTTTTGGAGAGCCAAGGCACGTCCCAACGCTGAGGAGCGGAAACGCCTATCTCCATCTGCGGGTGTCTTGCTCCAGCAATGGGACCGCCTCGTAGAACAGGATGGGTTGGTTTATCGAAAGGTATTTCGCCCAGATGGCGGCGAGGCCATATTCCAACTGTTACTCCCAGCGGAGTTGACGAAAGAAGTGCTAAACCAGGTACATCAAGATCATGGCCATCAGGGTGTGGAAAGGACCCTGAGTCTTCTGCGTGCCAGGTGCTACTGGCCGGGCATGTCCAGGGAAGTGGCGCAGTGGTGCCGGCAGTGTCAGCGCTGCCAGGTTGCCAAAGACTCGCACCCCCCTGCTCGCGCCTTTATGGGTCACCTCCTGGCATCGCGACCAAACGAAATCCTTGCGCTTGATTTCACCTTGCTCGAACCATCACAGAATGGTGTTGAAAATGTCCTCGTTATGACCGACGTTTTCAGTAAATATACTCAAGCTGTTCCAACCCGGGATCAGCGCGCTCTAACTGTAGCTCAAGTCCTGGTGTCGGAGTGGTTTTGTAAATTTGGTGTGCCATCTAGAATACATTCAGACCAAGGTCGAAGTTTCGAAAGCCTGCTGATGCAACAACTGTGTGGACTTTACGGGATCGCAAAGTCACGAACGACTCCTTACCATCCGTCGGGGAACGGGCAGTGTGAACGTTTCAATCGTACTTTGCACAATCTGCTTCGCACTTTGCCTGTGTCCCGGAAACGTGATTGGTGCTCTTGCTTGCCGCAACTTTTGTATGCGTACAACACCACGCCACATCAGTCAACCGGTGAGTCACCGTTTTACTTGATGTTCGGCCAAGAACCCAGGCTACCAGTAGACTTTTTGCTGGGCCAGGTCTCAGAACCTGTGGCTGGTGAGCTTCACGAATGGATCTCAGAGCATCAAAAGCGCTTAAATTTGGCTTTTGAGGGAGCTCAAGAACGCTTGAGGGCAGCAGCCCAGCGCCGGAAAGAACAATATGATCAACATGTGCATGACAAGTCTTTGTTGGAAGGAGAAATGATCTTGGTGCGAAATACTGGTGTTAGAGGTCGGTGTAAGATGCAGGATCTCTGGTCCCCAGTTCCACATGTTGTCTTGAAAGCTCCACGAGCGGGAGGGTCGGTTTATACCATTGCTCCCACTCATGACCGGACAAGGACTAAACAAATTCATCGCTCTTTGATAAAGGTATTGGTTGGGACAACTGCTCCTAAGGTTACCCAAAACACTGGTTCCTTGGAGGTGCTTGTTCAAACTCGCCCAGTGGTTCTTGTGGACGGAGACTTTTGGTATCGCGGTGCTTGAACCGCCACTTGAGCCAAGAACTGCCCCAAGTCGGCCTGTGAGAGAACAAACCTCTCAGCTTGCCCCTGCAGCCGCAGTCGAGACTGCAGTGCCAGCTGCTGAGGAAACTGTGGAACAGTTAGGGCCACCTTCACCCGTTGGCGGAGCCAATAGTTGCGTGCGGAGGTCATCACGTCCCACCGCTGGTCGCCACCTGAATCCACATAATTTGCCACGGTCAGTGCTAAACACAAGAAACCCAGGGACTAATACAGAGTTTACTGTCTCTGAACCTTGATTTAAGTTGTTGAAAGTCTATCGTCGGGGCGACGATGCAGGGAGGAGGGGTAGAATGTGGTGGTATGCCCCGTGTGCCTGTCGGCAGCCTATTGCGTGTGACCTGATCCTTTAAGAGGGAGGGTCCCTCACCTGCTCGAGCTCTTGGTCGCCTCTGACGTCACCCGCCGTCTGGGAGCAGGTAGCAGAACGAACGCCGGATCAAGCCAACATATCGCTCAAAATCACCTTTTAACATCGTTTTCGTTCGCCTAAAAAGCCTGGTGATTGCGCCTAGGTTGCGTGTTCCACCAGTGAGTATGATGCGTTCCCGAGTCATTCAGTAGTTCATTCATTTAATCGATGTATCCAAACAAACATTTGTGGTTGTAGACCTCCGGCGTGCCGTGCGAGGGTCGACTCGGGACACGTTCCTCCCGGCTCGTGCGTGTGTTGCGTTGCGTTCTATTCATTGCTCCGGAAAGTTTATTTTGTGCTTTTCAAATAATTATTCGTGAGGAAAAGTTCTTTTATCTGGGGCTATTTGTGCAGTCTTGCGGCGTCAGGGCATTTCCTCCGTGCAGCGCCGCGTCTCGGCTCGTGCTGCACAGCTTTCATTCATAAAAAGCGCTCCGGTAAGAAAGTTCGCTTCCTTTATTATCCCTGTTTCATTGAAATTGTTAATCCAGCGCTGTTCTTAGTGTGGGGCGTCCAGACCAGGCACCCTTTCAGCGCTGGGTCCTTCTCTGTGCGCGTGGCGCATCTGTTTCGCTGCGTGTGATTCAGAATATTGATTCTAAATTCCAAATTGTAACTTTTTAGGTTTGGAGACTGAGCGAGCCTCCCCTTTTCTTCTACGTCCCTTTTCTTCTACGCCCCTTCTTCTACGCCCCGTCTTCTACGCCCTTCTTCTACACCTCGCCTCTCCCTTTTTGTCCTCTTTCACCTCAGTCAGAGCACCGAACTTAAAGGACGCTTTATGCCTCGTTAAAGCTGCTGTGGGTATTGAAGTTGATAATGTCAGCCGCATTGTGGATGTAACTAAAACATGGTCATTATTGAATTTCAGGTATAATTTTATTGTGTGAGAGTGCGTGAGTGAAAGCATTTTAAATCAGTATTTTAAAGAAAAGTATTTTGTACATCAAACCCAAAAGTAACTTAATAAAATTGTATACTTTCTCTATTCAATGTCTCTGTCACTCAATACTTACCTGTGTTAGCCTTATTGTATTACTGTACTTTCCCTTCGGGGTGGCGTTGTTGGTCAACTTTAACAATTACATAATTGGGCTGATTGAGTATAGCCTGTTCCATTCTAAAACATTCAGCCCCTGTGCCACGACAGACTGGCGTTGTTGGCAGGATTCAATTGAAGTGGACAGAGACATAGAATTTGGTCACGTTTGGTAATTTTGGAGGTTTTTAAGTGCGTACAATGTGTGTTTGGTAAATGCATAGATATAGTTACAGGTGCTTTCTGCATATTGTTTAAAGGTTATTGTGTGTTTTGCATGTTTTTGTTTTGTTTACTTTGATATTGCATGTTTTGATTTGCTCAGTTTTCTACTGAATTGAATGTATTTTTATTGCTAATTTCTGGTACCTTGAACTATTGCACCAGTAAGTACTGTTCTATTCTAATAGCATTCTGCCATTTGTACTAAAATTGCACTCTAACCGTGCCACTAGTCTTGGGTTTGTGTGTAAGTATTGTGAGCAATACCACAGCAGCATTTTTTCACCTAATCTTTAATATTTTTTTGTTTGTTTCTCTCCCCCCCCCCAAAAGATGGAAGAACAGATGCGGGAAGTGGAAGAGCTAGTAGCCCAACTAAAGGCTGACAATGAGCGACTGCGTCAAGCGCGATCTCAGTCGGTTTCAAACGCTGCCGCTGGGCCATCCACCTCCTCCGCTGAACCTACAGCAACCTCGGTGCGCAGTAATCCAGGCACTGACCGGCTGGTCTTTGTTCCTCGTGACCGAAAATGCCCAATGTTTCGTGGTAGGACGGGCATTAGCTTGAGCGAGTGGTTGGAGGAGGCCCAGGCGTGCATTCGTGCTCGACATCTGTCATTTGTTGACCAAGCATTTTTTTTGTTTGATCATTTAGAAGGAGGCTCGCGAAGAAGTAAAGTACCGTTCTGCAGAGGAACGGCGATCCAACCAAAGTCCTAGCCATTTTTGCAGGACCTGTATGGATGTTCTGAATCATACGTAGCATTACAGGAGGCGTTTTTCTCTCGCCGACAACGGGAGGGAGAAACTTTACTAGAATACTCTCTTGCGCTTATGTCGTTAATGGAGAAGGTAAAACTGCGTGCTCCAAATAATATGGTAAACTTTGAAATTTTGTTGCGTGATCAGTTCGTCGAACAGGTACTGGATGGCGCGCTTAGGCGAGAACTTAAACAATATGTGAGGAGCTCCCCCGAAGCGACCCTGCTTGACGTCAGAGGTGAGGCCATTAGGTGGGAACGCGAGGGACTGCCGGCGGGTATGCGGGGCCGAAGCAATTCTGTCCCCTCCGCTTTCGGCACTCAGTATGTGGTGCAAGGTGGCTATCAGCAGTCGGCACACAACCCTCCATCGGAAGTGAGTGAGATGAAGGAGCTTTTGCGGCAACAACAGGAGCAACTTGATAAGTTGACGCAGAGCGTTGCTCGGCTACATACCACTCACCAGCGTGGCCGTTCTCCTCGCCCAGGTCCTATCATTTGTAATCGCTGTCAACAGCCTGGCCACATCGCCAGAGAGTGCGATGGGCCACGTGTTACACCTCGTCAACAGTCGGCTGCACGCGGGCACTTCCAGCCAAGGCAGCCGTCGGAAAACTAAAGCCCACCGCGTTGCCGAGCCACAACTCGGGTGGGGCATCTACTGGCTCTGGAGATTCTTGGGCAGGGTTGAAAGATGTTCCAAAGTTAATTTCGACGTGTCCACACATTGATGTTGGCATGGGTGGCGCCACTGTGCCATGTCTGGTGGATACGGGGTCAATGGTTTCCACTATTACAGAAAGTTTTTTTCGGAATAATTTTGAACCCTGGGGTGAAGAACGTCTTAATGCCTGTCATTGGTTGGAGCTCAAAGCTGCCAATGGCTTGGCCATTCCTTATATTGGCTACCTTGAATTAGAGGTTGTCCTTTGTGGGAAGTCGATGTCTCACTGTGGAGTCCTGGTGGTAAGAGACCCACCTGGTCGCATGCCATCCAAGGTCCCGGGTGTCCTTGGGATGAACATCATTAGCAAATGTTACAAAGAGCTTTTTGGTCAGTACGGCTCTAACCTATTTAGAGAAGCTGCGGTGGCCTTCCCGACCCCCCTTATGGATGCTATGCAAAAATGTCACGTTGCTAGTGTAAAACCTGTTCCCCAACAGCCAGGTAGAGTTCGCGCGGGAAAGGCCTGTCGCATACCAGGTGGTTCGATGAAGATGGTCACTGCCACCTGTTCGGAACAATTCTCGGATGGCGCTGTATTGTTTGAGCCACCTGAGTCTGGCTTACCAGCGGGCCTCTTGGCATCACCTGCCTTGGTCCGCGTCATTCGGGGCACTGTCTACATCCCCGTGGTGAATGTTGGTGAGTCGGACGTGTTGCTCTACTCCCACACAGTCATTGGCACCCTGGATCAGGTAAGAGTTGTCAGTTTACCTTCAGGTGTTGCGGAGGTGTCATCTGTCTCTGCCCAGGTAGCCTCTCCCGTTGCATCCATCCCAGATCAGATTGAGGGGATAGATCTGTCCCTCCTGCCACCAGACGAGCGTGCAGCGGCTAGATCATTGTTAAGAAAACATCTGTCGGTCTTTGCTGCACATGATCAAGATTTGGGGTGCACAAATCTCATATCACATGAGATACCCCTTCTGGACGATGTGCCTGTTAGGCAACGTCACCGCCGGATTCCTCCGTCAGAATACGAGGTAGTGAAAGAGCATATTAACCAGCTGCTCCAGGCACAGGTCATTAGGGAAAGCTCGAGCCCCTATGCCTCGCCTATTGTACTAGTTCGTAAGAAGGATGGAACTCTCCGGTTATGTGTGGACTATCGCCAGTTAAACTCAAAGACTCGCAAGGACGCTTTCCCTCTCCCGCGGATTGAGGAATCGTTGGATGCCATGACCGGTGCGTGTTGGTTTTCGACAATGGACCTCGCTAGTGGGTACAATCAAGTACCAGTTGCCGAAAAGGACCGACCCAAGACTGCATTCTGTACTCCATTTGGGTTGTTCGAATGGAACCGGATGCCCTTTGGGCTTTGTAACGCCCCAGGAACTTTCCAACGCCTCATGCAGCGTATTTTTGGCGACCAGCAGGGTCAGTCATTGCTGTTGTACTTGGATGATATCATCATCTTTTCATCCACCGTACAGCAGCACCTGCAGAGGCTGGATAGTGTCCTGGAGCGGCTCCATCATGAGGGCCTGAAGGTGAAGCTCAATAAATGCAGCTTTCTTTCAGCGGGAAGTCAGCTATCTGGGTCATGTCATCTCAGACAAGGGTGTCTCCACAGACCCCATGAAGATTGAGTGCGTGGCAAACTGGCCAACGCCCACGACGGTAACAGAGCTGCGTTCCTTTTTAGGCTTCGCCAGCTACTACCGTCGCTTCGTCAAGGGTTCGCAAAGTGGGCAGCACCTCTGCATCAGCGAGTGGCAGCGGTGATGGGAACGTCGAAAATGGCAGGTAAGTTGAACACTGACATCTGGAGTAAGGAGTGTCAGGACAGCTTTGATGCCCGTAAGGCAAAGCTTACACGCACACCCGCCCTCGCATATGCAGATTTCACACTACCTTTCATCTTGGAAGTGGATGCGAGCCACCATGGTCTGGGAGCCGTGCTCTCTCAAGAGCAGGGTGGAAAAGTGCGACCGATTGCTTACGCAAGTCGTGGCTTGAGACCTCCAGAACGCAACATGTCAAATTACAGCTCAATGAAGCTAGAATTGTTAGCCCTCAAGTGGGCCATGGCTGACAAATTCAGAGAGTATTTGCTTGGTCATAAGTGTGTCGTTTATACCGACAACAACCCGCTGAGCCACTTGGCGACAGCAAAGCTTGGTGCAGTTGAGCAGCGTTGGGCTGCACAGCTCAAGCGTCATTTGACTTTGAACTGAGGTACAGATCTGGTAAGAGTAATCAAAATGCCGATGCACTGTCCCGCCAGCAATGACTTACCACGCAGGAACTTGCAGAAACGCTCCCGGGGGCCCTCATCCCACACTCTCTGCAGGGATTGAGTGCTCTGTCAAGGATTGAGGCCTGTCAGGCAGTGGTGGCAGCTCTGCCTGGACGTACTCCTGGGGACCTGCATGCTCTTCAGGCATCAGACCCTGTCATTCAGGAGGTAATGCCTTTTTGGAGAGCCAAGGCACGTCCCAACGCTGAGGAGCGGAAACGCCTATCTCCATCTGCGGGTGTCTTGCTCCAGCAATGGGACCGCCAGAGAACAGGATGGGTTGGTTTATCGAAAGGTATTTCGCCCAGATGGCGGCGAGGCCATATTCCAACTGTTACTCCCAGCGGAGTTGACGAAAGAAGTGCTAAACCAGGTACATCAAGATCATGGCCATCAGGGTGTGGAAAGGACCCTGAGTCTTCTGCGTGCCAGGTGCTACTGGCCGGGCATGTCCAGGGAAGTGGCGCAGTGGTGCCGGCAGTGTCAGCGCTGCCAGGTTGCCAAAGACTCGCACCCCCCTGCTCGCGCTTCTTTATGGGTCACCTCCTGGCATCGCGACCAAACGAAATCCTTGGCGCTTGATTTCACCTTGCTCGAACCATCACAGAATGGTGTTGAAAATGTCCTCGTTATGACCGGACGTTTTCAGTAAATATACTCAAGCTGTTCCAACCCGGGATCAGCGCGCTCTAACTGTAGCTCAAGTCCTGGTGTCGGAGTGGTGTTGTAAATTTGGTGTGCCATCTAGAATACATTCAGACCAAGGTCGACGTTTCGAAAGCCTGCTGATGCAACAACTGTGTGGACTTTACGGGATCGCCAAAGTCACGAACGACTCCTTACCATCCGTCCGGGAACGGGCAGTGTGAACGCTTTCAATCGTACTTTGCACAATCTGCTTCGCACTTTGCCTGTGTCCCGAAACGTGATTGGTGCTCTTGCTTGCCGCAACTTTTGTATGCATAACACCACGCCACATCAGTCAACCGGTGAGTCACCGTTTTACTTGATGTTCGGCCAAGAACCCAGGCTACCAGTAGACTTTTTGCTGGGCCAGGTCTCAGAACCTGTGGCTGGTGAGCTTCACGAATGGATCTCAGAGCATCAAAAGCGCTTAAATTTGGCTTTGAGGGAGCTCAAGAACGCTTGAGGGCAGCAGCCCAGCGCCGGAAAGAACAATATGATCAACATGTGCATGACAAGTCTTTGTTGGAAGGAGAAATGATCTTGGTGCGAAATACTGGTGTTAGAGGTCGGTGTAAGATGCAGGATCTCTGGTCCCCAGTTCCACATGTTGTCTTGAAAGCTCCACGAGCGGGAGGGTCGGTTTATACCATTGCTCCCACTCATGACCGGACAAGGACTAAACAAATTCATCGCTCTTTGATAAAGGTATTGGTTGGGACAACTGCTCCTAAGGTTACCCAAAACACTGGTTCCTTGGAGGGTGCTTGTTCAAACTCGCCCAGTGGTTCTTGTGACGGAGACTTTTGGTATGCGGTGCTTGAACCGCCACTTGAGCCAAGAACTGCCCCAAGTCGGCCTGTGAGAGAACAAACCTCTCAGCTTGCCCCTGCAGCCGCAGTCGAGACTGCAGTGCCAGCTGCTGAGGAAACTGTGGAACAGTTAGGGCCACCTTCACCCGCTGGCGGAGCCAATAGTTATGCGTGCGGAGGTCATCACGTCCCACCGCTGGTCGCCACCTGAATCCACATAATTTGCCACGGTCAGTGCTAAACACAAGAAACCCAGGGACTAATACAGAGTTTACTGTCTCTGAACCTTGATTTAAGTTGTTGAAAGTCTATCGTCGGGGCGACGATGCAGGGAGGAGGGGTAGAATGTGGTGGTATGCGTGCAGCCTGTCGGGCAGCCTATTGCGTGTGACCTGATCCTTTAAGAGGGAGGGTCCCTCACCTGCTCGAGCTCTTGGTCGCTTCTGACGTCACCCGCCGTCTGGGAGCAGGTAGCAGAACGAACGCCGGATCAAGCCAACATATCGCTCAAAATCACCTTTTAACATCGTTTTCGTTCGCCTAAAAAAGCCTGGTGATTGCGCCTAGGTTGCGTGTTCCACCAGTGAGTATGATGCGTTCCCGAGTCATTCAGTAGTTCATTCATTTAATCGATGTATCCAAACAAACATTTGTGGTTGTAGACCTCCGGCGCGTGCACGAGGGTCGACTCCGGGACACGTTCCTCCCGGCTCGTGCGTGTGTTGCGCTATGCTCTATTCATTGCTCCGGTAAGTTTATTTTGTGCTTTTCAAATAATTATTCGTGAGGAAAAGTTCTTTTATCTGGCGCTGTTTGTGCAGTGCGCCGGCGTCCAGGGCATTTCCTCCGCACGCCAAGACGCCTCCCGGCTCGTGCTGCACGCTTTCATTCATAAAAACGCTCCGGTAAGAAAGTTCGCTTCCTTTATTATCCCTGTTTCATTGAAATTGTTAATCCAGCGCTGTTCTTAGTGTGGGGCGTCCAGACCAGGCACCCTTTCAGCGCTGGGTCCTTCTCTGTGCGCGTGGCGCATCTGTTTCGCTGCGTGTGATTCAGAATATTGATTCTAAATTCCAAATTGTAACTTTTTAGGTTTGGAGACTGAGCGAGCCTCCCCTTTTCTTCTACGTCCCTTTTCTTCTACGCCCCTTCTTCTACGCCCCGTCTTCTACGCCCTTCTTCTACACCTCGCCTCTCCCTTTTTGTCCTCTTTCACCTCAGTCAGAGCACCGAACTTAAAGGACGCTTAATGCCTCGTTAAAGCTGCTGTGGGTATTGAAGTTGATAATGTCAGCCGCATTGTGGATGTAACTAAAACATGGTCATTATTGAATTTCAGGTATAATTTTATTGTGTGAGAGTGCGTGAGTGAAAGCATTTTAAATCAGTATTTTAAAGAAAAGTATTTTGTACATCAAACCCAAAAGTAACTTAATAAAATTGTATACTTTCTCTATTCAATGTCTCTGTCACTCAATACTTACCTGTGTTAGCCTTATTGTATTACTGTACTTTCCCTTCGGGGTGGCGTTGTTGGTCAACTTTAACAATTACATAATTGGGCTGATTGAGTATAGCCTGTTCCATTCTAAAACATTCAGCCCCTGTGCCACGACAGTATCACCAGTGATTTTCATTCCCTCTACAACATCAGGTAATTTATACACATCACTCACATTGCAGTGGCCTAAAATCTCGTGCCATGTTTTCACATCACATGTCAGATTTACATTGTCACAAGATTCTATGTCATGAAATGAAGAGTCATTGTTTACCGTTTTTAAGTAGTAGAGTCTATTGTATTTTTCAATGGTGAAGGCTGTCCCGTCTTTGTTGAGGAGTTCGTTCTGGCCTTTCTTGAAGACCACCTGTGCTCCGTAGGCTGTAGCTGCTTTCACAGAGAATATGCTCTGCGGGTAAGATGGGATGAACAGGGCATCCTTCAGCGTGACTGTCGTCCAGGTACCTTGTACATCTTGTAGAACAACACTGGCCTCCCCCCTCTTCAGCGCAACGTTGTTGGTCCTGGATCCATCGGCGAGTTCCATGTAGTGCTTCTCGGGGTCGAAGGCCGGGTCAAATTTTCTGAATTTGTTCATTTCTGTAATGATGTGTGAGGTGGCTCCGCAGTCCACCATTAGTCTTTCTTTCATTATGTCAGTGGGTAGGAGTCTATTGCTGACTTTAAACACAAAGGTTCGTTCTTCTTTCTTGTCTTCTTGTTTTTCAGCAACCTGTTTAGCATCATCTTTGTTTTTTATTTTTCCTTCTGCATGTCTCATCGCTGTGTGTAGAACTCCTGTGATAATTACACCACTTTGGGGCAGTTTTATGAGGACAGTCTTTGGCGACGTGCCCACGGTTCCCACATCCATAACATGTGATTGAAGTTATGTTTACTTTCATCACATTGTCTGCTTTTGGTTTATTTTCAAACCTCTCCATCTCTTCATAACTCCGCAGGTTGCTCTTAAACTGCGTGAATGTGATGTCCTCTTTGCTTTGGGCTGTGTGAATGGCAAAAGGTTTGTACCCTTCTGGAAGTCCCTTTAGAATCATGGCGATAATGAGGCCATCACTTATGACTTCATTTGCATTTCTGAGTGCTGTTACTGCTTTTTCAGTTCGTATGATGTAGTTTGTCACAGGTTCATCTGGTCTCTTTCGTAGGGATGTGAGCTCCGTGTACAGCGTGATGATTCTTGGCTTACCCTTACTGGCGTAGTGATCCCGTAATATTTTAAGGGCCTTTTTGCCGTCATCAGCTGCGTCCCGCATGACAAGGGATAAACTTTTATCGTCGAGATATTGGATGAGTTCCGCATAACACTCAGCATTTTTGTCGGCATCAGGCTCAGCGGTGGACAATATGATGTCTTTCAGCCCTCTTATACGTAAGTAGCCGAGGAATTTTACTTCCCAAATTTCGTAGTCATTTTCATCGCCACTGAACACCAACCTTTGCCATCTTCCGCCTGTGTCGCGCCTGGGCCCATAACCTGTTGCGTTTGTTGTATTCTCTTCTTCTTCAGACATGTTTTTTTATAAGAAAAGACACTTGTTAGCTTCTTTGTGCCACTTTATTTTAACATGGAGTAACAACACAGCGCCGAACTCCCGCCTCGACATCAGATAGAGAGGAAGTTGTCAGAACAGGAAGTGGTCATATAAAACCTTGAAAATAACACATTTACATAACATTAACAATAAATAAGGCAAACATAAATAACAATTTGCATGAGAACACAATTCTAACAATAATCATGTTCATTGTGTTTTAGTGAAATGTGTCTAACCTGTCAGAGAGAATTTAAAGCAACAGTATGTAACTTTCACCTGCAGGATTCCATGGAAACAGAACTATAAAACAACACTGGAACATTCTCCCTGGAGACAGATACATTCAATGCCATACTGTGGAATATTATGGCCAAGGGAACAACATTTCCATGGAAACAAGCAGTAGGCTCCTCCTTCAGGCCTAGTACGAGTCAGGTTTGTGGAGATGCAGGTTATGTTTTTCAATGCAATAAAAACAACCTAAATTAAAACACGTGCTTTTATTTTAGTCTATTTTTTTTTTTTAATAAAAAGTTTACCTTTACGTTCTTAAGTACAGTTTTTGAGTGTCAGTACTTGAGTTGTATTGTAGTTGAGTACTCAATACCTTCTACTCCACTGCAGAACGCTCTGAATTAAAGGCAGCGCAGGACGAGATGTGCGGAAGTGCGACAGCGAGGCGCACGGACAGACGAGAGCGAGCGCCGCTGCGAAAATCCGTGTCTTGTTTATTCGCGCGTAAAGCTGACTCTGACCGCTCCACCACTTTATCCTGAATGTAACAGGGAGGTCAAAGGTCAGAGCACTGAGGGCAGAGAGTGAGACAGGGGCAGGAGCAGGGGCAGGAGCAAGAGGAGCAGGACAGGAGCAGGAGGAGCAGGACAGGGGCAGGAGCAGGACAGGAGCAGGAGGAGCAGGACAGGGGCAGGAGCAGGACAGGAGCAAGAGGAGCAGGACAGGAGCAAGAGGAGCAGGACAGGGGCAGGAGCAGGACAGGAGCAAGAGGAGCAGGACAGGAGCAAGAGGAGCAGGACAGGAGCAGGACAGGAGCAAGAGGAGCAGGACAGGGGCAGGACAGGAGCAAGAGGAGCAGGACAGGGGCAGGACAGGAGCAAGAGGAGCAGGACAGGAGCAGGGCAGGGGCAGGACAGGAGCAAGAGGAGCAGGACAGGGGCAGGACAGGAGCAGGGCAGGGGCAGGACAGGAGCAAGAGGAGCAGGACAGGGGCAGGGGCAGGACAGGAGCAAGAGGAGCAGGACAGGAGCAGGACAGGAGCAAGAGGAGCAGGACAGGGGCAGGACAGGAGCAGGACAGGGGCAGGAGCAGGACAGGAGCAAGAGGAGCAGGGCAGGAGCAGGACAAGAGCAGGAGCAGAGGGGCTGGGAGGAGGAGAGAGGAGGTGTCTGAAGGTGCAGCTTGCAGGAGGTGTATGACATTATATAAATAGTCTTTAGGCTGTTGTTTTGTGGTCTTTGTTTATCAATAACTTTAATCAGAAATTTCATTTCTGATCAAGAAATTATTGATAAAGTCTGGATGGTTTAGGCTGTTATGGAGCCTTTTGCCTATGTATGTTAGAATTCAGAGAGCTGTGTTATTGTTGTAGGCTATTCCTGTTTTAAAACCTTTTTACATTTTTATTATTTATATTTTAGTTTTCGTTACAGACAATAGACAAGACATACACTACAAAACAAAACAAAAATACATAACACAAACTAAACGCACAAAAAGCATAAAATACCTGTATACGTATATGTGTATATGCATACACAGCCTCTTCATTTGTTAATTCCTGGGTTTCAGCATCAGTCTATAATCTTATACATAATTATGATCTCAATCACTACTCCGTTCAGTTACAAAAATTAATCACAACATGAATGAAATAAATACTTTTGTAATTGTGGTCTTCAGAGCCACAACTGCACTTCCCTTAACGTTAAGGAAGGAGCGAGGAAAAAATTTCCTTGGCCAAAATTTCTCTTCTTTCCTCCTCCCCTCCCTTTCCTTTCTTAAAGGTCCCATAACATGCAAAATGGACTTTTCAGAGGTTTTAACCTTCCTCCAGTGCTATTTGGGCCTCGTATGTTGTGCCCAAAGTGGTTTTTTGATTGATTCCCGCATGTTTTCACTAGAGAACTGTCTCTTCCGTCCCCCTCGGCTGAGCAGCAGACGGGGGCTCCTCACAAGGATGACATGGCTTCACCAGGATGACGCGGTGTTTAAGCCACGCCTCCAGGAAGCGCGCAGCCGCAAGAATAAAAACAGCTAATGCTAATGCTACACAGTAATTACATGATGGATATGACAGATCGAAGAGTTAGCTTGTTATTTACCAAACGGCAGCGTCCGTCGTCGAGGTACTGGAGCACGTCAAACTCCAGGTCAGATCCAGGACGTAGGACTCAGCACGACGCACCGTCAGGACGGATAAAATGTTTATTCCCGTGTTTGTGTATCGCTGTTTACCGGAGCACACGGCGCATGCACCATCTCCGCTCTAGGCTTCGGCACGAGTTGGGCGGGGGAGGCGCGCGAGTTGGGCGGGGGAGGCAGCCTGCTCTCTGTTCGGGGGGGTCAGATCTCAGAGTGAGCCGTTTGCTTTTGCAGGAGGGGGGCCAGTCCAAGAAATGGGTGTTTTTTGGAAACTGTTATGTTATGGATATTACACAACGCAAAATTTTATCAACAAAGCCCCTAGAATAGACTGTGTAAAGGGGAAAATAGCAGAATATGGGACCTTTAAATATTACTGCTAGTATAGCTTATTTTGTTTTTATTTTAATTGGAATCTTACTTTATTCCAATCAAAATTAAACTGTATAACTGTAATTCTTACTTGTTTACCACCTCTATCACCACCAGGTGGTGGTGGCTTTGGTGGAATAATTGTTATCTTAGTCTTCATACTTTATATTCTATTCTTGTACAACATTAACTTCCTTTAAACATTTTTAGTTTCAATTCCTACAAAAAGAGCAATGCAGTCTTAACTCGTTAGTTTCCTTTTTAATTCTTCCTTCATTTCTTGTAGAGATGTATCATTATTGTGTTTGGTGCAGGGATGGTCAGTCAGTCTGGTCACATTGATAACAGGTCCATAAAGTCTTTGATCCAGTTATGAACATCAAAACAATCTGCTTTATGAACTTTCCAGTTCTTTAGTACGATCCTTTTCACTGACATGAATCCCAGAAATACGATTCTTTGTGTTGATTTGGGTATTAAGTCTAACATAGTATTTCCAAGGACACATATGTCAAAGTGTTTTGGTATTTGTATATTCAGAAGTTCTTGCATTAATTCAATCACGTGGCTCCAAAATTGTTTTACAGCAGGACATGAGCAGAGCGAGTGATGAAGTGCACCTCTGTGGTCACATCCAGCACAGCTCACACACCAGGGTTCATTTTATTTAAGGTTTGGGGTGTCAATTGGATTACTTTATAATACACACATTTTGAGCAATAACTGGATTTTTGTGTTCCACTGCTCTGAGCTCAGTTGTGATCCAGTGTATCTTGGAGGATGCTGTGCTGTCAGGAAGTGCCTGATGAGCGGCTCATATATTACACAGACCGTTCCACGTTTGTTAGCTGCGTTTTTTAATTGTAGAAAATTGTAAAAAACTTTTTGTTGCTTATATAATTCCTTTTGACAGATCATTTTTAATAATAGATTTTAGCTGAAGGTAATGAAAACTGAAATATCTTAGATTCTCTTAAATTATATTGTAATTTTAAGTAAAAAGGAGCTGTTTAATGTTTTACCCCCAACATTTATGAGGGGATTTTTCCAGATTGGACATGATGGCAAGGAGATACCGCTTATTTTGAATTGTTTTTGTATTAGTCTTGTAATTTCACAAGAAAATTCAGTTAATGGGTTTTTGATTTTGCCTTAGGTCTGTACCACAGTGATTTTAGAGAAAATGATGCCTTATCTTCTTTCACCACTTTGTTTTCTAACCATTCCCAGCTTCCAGGAATTTCAACATTTTTATCGTTGTAACCCCATGTCAGAGGATATCTTACATTAAATGCGGAAATAATACATGTAAAAGGTTAGGAATGCCTAACCCACATTTTGTTTTTGGCAGAGTAAGTTTCCTGCAGTTGATTCTTTGCTTTTTTCCTCGCCACATGAATTGTGAGAATAGTGTATCTATTTCTTTAAACCACTTTTGCGGCACCTTTAATGGTATGGCAGATATAGGAAAAATAAGACGAGGTAATATGTTCATTTTTATTACCTCGGCTCTTCCCCATAAGGACAAAGGCAGAGCAGACCATCTCCTAATATCTTCTTTAATGGCCTTAAGCGTGTTTGGCCCATTTAATTCAAATATTTTACTGATTGGTGATTTGATAATTACTCCTAGGTATTTCATTCCTTGTGATTTCCAAACAAAGGGTGCGTTTCCTAAATGGGATGGAAATGTGTAATGGTTCAGTGGGACGGCTTCACTTTTGTTACAATTTATTTTATAACCTGAAAATTTTCCAAATGATTCTAAGAGAATCAATAATTGTGGAATAGAAACCATTGGATTTGTTAATGTAAACAAAATATCATCCGCGTATAAATTGGCTTTAATATGGTATCCTTCCATCTCAACACCCCGTATATTTTGATTTGCCTTTATGGCAACATCCAGTGCCAAAATAAATAGAGCTGGTGACACAGGACAGCCCTGCCTAGTGGACCGGAAGAGTTGAAAAGGATGAGATATGATACCATTAGACTTAATACATGCCATTGGTTTATGGCAGAGGGCCTTTATCTATTTCATACAACTTGTTCCGAACCCGAATTTTGAGAGAACTTCAATTAGATAGGGCCACTCTATGCGGCCAAAGGCTTTTTCAGCATCCAGTGATAAAGCTATCGCTGGATGCTGTAGCATTGATGCTCTTGACATGACATGAAACAGCCTTCTCATGTTGTTAGAGGACAACCGCCTTTCATGAAGCCCACCTGATCAATATGAACTAAGGAAGGAATGACCTTCTCCATTCGAGTGTTTTAAAACTTTTTTGACATCTAATCCTTCATTAACCATGACTCAAAGCAGGGTTTATTGCCAGCTGTAGCTGATTATATGCTCAGCCTCAGATGTTCCATTTTATTCCATTCCATTTATTCCATGTTCCATTCTACAGCAGTAGAATATAAAGTATTTAGTGCATACCAATGCTGATGGTCCAGGTTCTATGGGCTCTTCACCTAAAACGTGTCTGAATTGTCTGCAGCATCAGGTTTGAATACGTTTCTAATAGTCCTGCACGTTTCTTCTTTGTTTCAGCACGTATTGTCCATTATTAACCCTTCACTGGTGCACAGTGCCTTGTCTCTGAGCACAGGTTTGCTCTGGCACTGACCCCAGCAGACACAGCCTGGGGACAGGGCAGGGCACATGGTAACTGACCCTGTGTGAAGGCTCTTTCCTCCAAAAGCCAAAGGGCAGCCCTAGAAGTACCTGTGAAAGTTCTGATAAAGCAGTGGTTCACAAACTACAGGTGAGGGTCTGAAAAGGGCCCGAGTCATTCTAAGTGCAGGGCAGTGGATTCAGCTTATTTGATGTTGGCCTATGTGGTGAAATCAATGCATGCAAAATGTTGCATGTAACAGGAAGCAGAAACCCATGAATCATTTTGAACATGTGCACGTAAAGGGTGAGCCTATCATTATTCACCTTCAAATCAAATCAAATCAATTTATTTTTCTAATGCCCAAAATCACAATAACAGTTGCCTCAATGGGCCACAGGTAAAAGCAGTTCAGATAACTGTCCCAGAATGCCCCTGTCCTTTGACCCTCCTTCGCGGCGAGGAAAAACTACAAAAAACCCCACGGGACAAAGTAGAAACCTCAGGAGAACCACAGTGAAGGAGAGATCCTACTCCCACGGACGGACAGGCTGCAGATGAACTAGGACTGACATCCACTTGGACTGTGGAGCCAGAACCACTCAAGAGGGAGGTGGCTTTAAAGAGTTCCTCCAGGCGGACGAGGAGCAGTCCACCAGTGTAGAGAGTTCCTCCAGGAGGACGAGGAGCAGTCCACCAGTGTAGAGAGTTCCACCAGGAGGACGAGGAGCAGTTCACCCAGTGTAGAGAAAGCTCCTCCAGCAGGAGATGAGGAACAGTTCAGCTAAAGTAGATGGAGTTGGTCCAGGCAGACGAGGTGTGGCTAATCCAGGGTTGAGGGATTTTCCTCCAGGCGGGTGGCGCATAGATCCTCCAGTGTAGAGATCGATCCTCCAGACAGATGGGGGTGGGGGGGTCATCACTGGAGCAGCCGCCTGAAACAGTCTCCACTCCCCGGGGGAAGTGAAGAGAAAGAGAAACATGTGAACAGCAACAACAGAACAGACTACAGTTGAAGTAATATTAAATATTGTTGATGGTAAAGTAGAAGAACCAGAGGATAGTGTTCCAGCTGCCATACTTCCCCCAGCAGAATTGCTCCAAGGGCAGCATAGCTAAAACTGTAGGTTTTTATTTCTGTTCCTAACTGGCCTGACCATAAGCTATTTCAAAGAGGAACGTTTTGAGCCTGGTCTTAAATGTAGAGACTGTGTCGGCCTCTTTTACATGAACAGGGAGCTGGTTCCATAACAGGAGCTTGGCAGCTAAACGCTCGACCTCCTACTGTGCTTTTAGAGACTCTGGGGACTAACAATAGTCCAGCATTTTGAGAACGAAGAGCTCTGTTTGGATGGTACGCTACTATTGTATCTTTGAGGTAGGATGGGGCCATATTGTTTATAGCTTTATAAGTCAGGAGGAGGATTTTAAATTTGATTCTAAACTCAACAGGAAGCCAGTGAAGAGACTCTAACACTGGTGAAATATGATCTCTTTTTCTAGTACCTGTTAATAATCTTGCTGCTGCATTTTGAACCAGTTGAAAGCTTCTTATAGAGCTTTTAGGACACGCTGTAAGCAGAGCGTTACAATAGTCTAATCTGGATGTGACAAATGCATGGATGAGTTTTTCGGCATCATCTCTGGGCAGGATTTTTGTTACGCAGATGAAAGTAGGCTGTTTTACAGGCTTGATTTATGTGCTTTGAACGAGAGATCTTGGTCAAATAGGACCCCAAGGTTTCTTACAGTAGAGCTGGGGGCTACAGTGATATTGTCCAGAGAAACTATCTGGTCAGATAAAGAGTCTCGCAGGTGCTTAGGGCCCAGCAGAATGACCTCGGTTTTTTCAGGGTTAAGGAGCAGATAATTAAGAGTCATCCAAGTTTTTATGTCTTTCACGCAGGCACTAAGTCTGTCTACTTGATGGGTCTGATCAGGTTTCATTGATAAATACAGCTGAGTGTCATCTGCAGAGCAGTGGAAGTTAATGCCATGCTTTCTGATGATCATACCTAAGGGCAGCATATAAAGTGTGAACAGAACTGGACCGAGTACTGAACCCCTGCGCACAATCGTAGGTTACTTTAGAACATGGGGAAGATCTCTGGTTTACATTAACAAACTGGTACCTATCAGATAGATAGGATTTAAAACCAGCTAAGGGCGGTTCCACTGACACCTACATCACATTCTAACCTCTGCAGTAGAATGTTGTGGTCGATGGTGTCAAACGCTGCGCTGAGGTCCAACAGAACCAGGATTGAGACCTGTCCATCATCAGCAGCTAATAACAGATCATTTGTGACTTTAACTAGTGCAGTTTCAGTGCTGTGGTATGCACGGAACCCTGACTGAAAAACTTCAAATAAATTATTGTCCTGCAGGTGGCGACAAAGCTGTTTGATCACAATTCTTTCAAGGATTTTAGAGACAAAGGGAAGATTAGAAATAGGTCTATAGTTTGCCAGTATGTCGGGGTCTAGATTAGGCTTTTTCAAAAGTGGTTTAATCACTGCATATTTGAAGGACTGAGGGACATAACCGCTTTCTAGTGAAGTATTTATTATATTAAGAATGGGGTTTATAATTAGGGGGAGAATTTCTTTGAGGAGTCTACTTGGGATTGGGTCTAAAATACAAGTTGACGTTTTGGAGGACATAATGAAGGATTTGTATGGGACACTAGCTTTGCAGTCTGGGCTTGCTCAGTACTGATAGTGGGAGTCATTTCATTTAAGTTTATCTCTAATAGTTGTGATTTTGCTGTTAAAGAATAGAAGGAAGTCATTGCAGCTTAGAGTAACTGGTATTGAGGGTTCTACTGCGCTGTGACAGTTTGTCAGCCTGGCTACAGTGCTGAAGAGAAACCTAGAGTTATTTTTATTTACTTCTATTAAATTTGAATAGTATCTGGTTTGAGCCTTACGCAGAGCCTGCTTATAAGACAGAAGGCAAGTTTTCCATTCTTTTAGGGATTCTTCTGTGTGGGAGCGGCGTAAAGATCTCTCTAGTTTTCTTACCCTTGTTACGCCCCACCCACTTTTGCCTCTTTTTGCCACAGATAGGCACTGGGAAAAGTCTAAAATGCTATATAAAGTAGATTGATTTGAGTAAAATGTTTAATGGTAGAAAGGGTTTCAGGGGTTGTCAGGCTTATATGCTACTCTAAGTACTCTGAGTTCCCATACCAGCTCTCTGATTGACAGTGACTTTTGGATAAAAGTCTCGATCTTCAAACAGCGTCCGGATGACGACCCCTGAAACCCTTTCTACAATGAACCACACCTGGACGAATGAGGGTTTACATCGATAAAATGTTTGATGCACACGAGCAACAAGTCACACTGCACCGATTTCCGAGGCGGCTTGAAAACAGTCCGTGTAGAACTTATTTTCTGTTGAGCTCGTCTGCCCCATGTAAACTAATACAACGGAAACAAAACGGCGGCGCCCACGTCAACTTCTGGGATAAGGTGAATAGCAAGGCCAAAAAACTGACCTACAACCAACCAAATGAAAGGAAATATCACCTGTTTTCTTCAGACTTTCTTGGGGGAGGACCCCCAAACCCCCCGCCCTTTTAAGTAGTAACCATTTATATTGTGTAATGTTGGGACCCAACTTCAAATTGTGCTCAGAGGCCCATGCACTGTAAATACAGGCATACATGTATTTAAATCCTCAATGACGTCAGATTTAGTCAAATCAAATCAAATCAAATCAATTTATTTTTATAATGCCCAAAATCACAACAACAGTTGCCTCGATGGGCCACAGGTAAAAGCAGTTCAGATAACTGTCCCAGAATGCCCCTGTCCTTTGACCCTCCTTCGCGGCGAGGAAAAACTACAAAAAACCCCATGGGAAAAAGTAGAAACCTCGGGGAGAACCACAGTGAAGGAGAGATCCTACTCCCACGGACGGACAGGCTGCAGATGAACTAGGACTGACATCCACTTGGACTGTGGAGCCAGAACCACTCAAGAGGGAGGTGGCTTTAAAGAGTTCCTCCAGGCGGACAAGGAGCAGTCCACCAGTGTAGAGAGATCCTCCAGCAGGAGATGAGGAACAGTTCATCTAAGTAGAAGGAGTTCGTCCAGGCAGACGAGGTGTGGCTAATCCAGCTGTCCAGGCGGGTGGCGCATAGATCGTCCAGACAGGTGGGGGTGGGGGGGTCGTCACTGGAGCAGCCGCCGCAGTGTCTGAAACAGTGTCCACTCCCCGGGGGAAGTGGAGAGAAAGAGAAACATGTGAACAGCAATGAACAGACTACAGTTGAAGTAATATTAAATATTGTTGATGGTAAAGTAGGAAGAACCAGAGGATAGTGTTCAAGCTCCATACTTCCCCCAGCAGAATTGCTCCAAGGGCAGCGTAGCTAAAACTGTAGGTTTTTATTTCTGTTCCTAACTGGCCTGACCATAAGCTATTTCAAAGAGGAACGTAGTCATAATTATGAGTTTATTTGACTTATCAAACAACATGAAAATAATGATTTAGTCTTTTGATGCTCAGGGGCGTAGCCCCCCAGTCAAGAAATCCTAGAGACGTCCCGGACAAGAGTCTGTTGTGACTTGGTTGGCTTTAATCTATTTGTTAATAACACCTGCAGTTTTGGCCAATGTGTTCAGCGTTGGTTTAGTTACAGCTTTTGCTTTTTGTTCGTAAATGTACAAAGTATACACTCATTCAATTCCTCCTCCAGTCTGGTACAGGTGAACTGTCTCTGAACAGCATTGAACATTTGAGCTACTTTGACTTGTTCTGCAGTAATATTTGACCAGCTGTATCTGTACTTTTACTCAAGTCATGAAACACAGTACTTTGACTGTTGCTGACATGAATCTACAGGTCCATAGGTCAAACTATGAATGATTAAATCAAAATAAAGTAAACCAAATGCAGATCAAACGTTTTTGTCATTTTATTACATCCAGCAATGATCACAAATATAAAACTATTTAGTGATAAAAATAATAAATTAATACAAAAATAGGATATGTTCTACAGTGATTTCCCACAGCGTTCCCATCGAAATAAATAAAGAGCTAGTGTTTCTAAGCCACCACTATATTTACACACAACCATAAGATTATGTTCCATTGTTTGTACAGTGAACTGGATTTACATAAAAGATCACAGAACAATCGTGCGTGAGTGCAGCAGAAAAGAGCAGCTAAACCTCAGTGTCAGTGGATCAGAGTGAGGCGCGTGAGGCGTTCAGTAGCATCAGGAAAAAACACAAAAGACAGCATTTTATTAAAACTATAAGTTCTGCTTCTTAGGTTGAGTTCACCACATTTGTTATAATTTCACATAGAGTGCCTTTAACTCTGTGGGAGCTTAGTTTGTTTTTAAAAGAAATCCCCAAACCGAAATCTACAAATGTTGATCCTTATCATGATTGGTCTGGGATTAGGGCCAAAAACTCGCCATATTTGAAGATGATTAATGGCACCACTTTCTGGAGCAGTGGGAAGAAAAATCACAGGCAGAGAAGACGTTGACCTTTGTGCCCGTTTTTGTTTCATGTGGATAGGCCCAGTAATCACCAGTAGTTTGGCAGCACAACTTCTGAAAGTAGTTCTGAAATGGTGCAAGAACAAAGTTCCTGCGTTTTGTGAAACGTTCCAACAAAGCTTCAGTTAAGAATGTTACATGAACCCAACCTGATGCATGTTCTTAGTCCCTAAACTGGCCCCAAGGTCAAAATACAGTGAAATGATAAGAAAATAAAGCAGCAAACATTAGACCAGAGCCAGCCCCAGTGTAGTGTTCCTCATTTTACAAACATATACAGTCCACACATGTGCTCTGCACACGCAGGCAGTTTCACAGAAACTAAAGGCACTGGTCAAAGGCTCAGTGTTACACGCAGAGCGCCACCTTCTGGCTCACGCTCAGTGTTACACGCAGAGTGCGTGTTGGCTGAAAGTCCGTACTATACGTTGAGCGCCTTGTTCTCCTTCTTGTCGCCCGTCTTGTCCTTGTTCCTTCGTATGCAGCAGATCACGACGACTGCGACAAGCCCTCCCACCAGCAGGAGGGGCAGGAGGACGGCCCCCGCGATGACCCCCACAGAGTACTCTGCAAACACAAGAATTACTCTGTTTTAATTGGTCTATTTTCATCTTTTAAATATATGCAAATGAGATCGCTGGCGATCATGTAGGTCACAAAGCCTAGCATTTCTCAAATGTCATCAGTCTATTCAAATCAGAAATTCCCTCTTTACTTCAATCATAAAGCAGTCAAAAAATTACACAATGTTAGCTTAAACGTATATGTAACTAAATATAATATTGTAATCTGTTAGTTCCCATCTCTTCGTTTTAATTTCTTGTATTTAAATGTATTAAATGTACTCTGTTATGTTAACATTTTAATTAAAAAGGTCACAAAGTTAAACAACACAGCACCAGCAGGAAAACCCCGTGTGTGTGTGTGTGTGTGTGTGTGTGTGTGTGTGTGTGTGTGTGTGTGTGTGTGTGTGTGTGTGTGTATGTGTGTGTGTGTGTGTGTGTGTGTGTGTGTGTGTGTGTGTGTGTGTGTGTGTGTGTGTGTGTGTGCGTGTGTGTGTGTGCATGTGTGTGTGTGTATGCGTGTGTGTGTACGTGTCTGTGTGTGTGTGTGCGCTTGCATGGGTGTGTGTGTGTGCGCGTGTGTGTGTGTGTATGCGTGTGTGTGTGTGTGTGTGTGTGTGTGTGTGTGTGTGTGTGTGTGTGTGTGTGTGTGTGCGTGCATGGGTGTGTGTGTGCGTGTGCGCATGCGTGTGCATGTGTGTGTTTGTGTGTGTGTGGGACTCACGGTCCAGGATTGAAGGGTCCCGCTGGTGGGTGCACTGGGTCTGGCTCAGCTCCCCCAGCTGTGAGGACTTGGGCCTGGACCGGACCAGAGCCTGAACCTGGAAACAGTAGCTCTCTCCTCGGTCCAAACCAGTCACCGGCGCCACGTTGGACTTGGACGTGAGCGTTTTCTGCAAACACAAAGACACAAAGACCTGCTTTAGACCTGGTTAAAGTTCTGGCTTAGTCCTGGTAAAGTCTTGTATTCTGTCTTTAACTTAATGCAAAACAATGCACAATAGGAACAATAGGAACAATATTACATTTAGAGATATCAATTTGAAACTTCTTCTGTAGTTTACTTACAGAAATATAAGTGTTTCATTATGTAATCACGTCATGTCGTGTTTAGTCCTGGTCCTGTCCTGGTCTAGCCCTTGTTTTGCCCGTGCTCTTGTTCGTGCAGGTCCTTTTCTCCGGCTCGGGTCCAAACACTCAGTCCTGGTTTGGGTCGTGGCTCTGGTACCTTGCCCGTGCTCTTGTTCTTCCTGTAGGTGACCTTGTACTCCAGCTCGTCTCCGAACACGTCTCTGATGCTGAGCTGTCGTCCGTCCCTGAAGGCGGCGGTCAGAGGGTCGCTCACGTGGACGGTGATCATCTTCTGCTCCAGACTCACGTTCAGCATGAAGGTGGGGCTCAGGAGCACCGCTGCACACACAAGGTTGGATTGTGTTTGTCTGTCACGTCCATTGTCATGGGGAAATAAACAAAAGCTAGCTTGTCCCGACATGCTAATGTAAGCCCACACTTTTAATGAACAGCACAGGAGACTCTACCTCTTACATCAGTATGTGAGGCTCAAAGCAAAAAGACCTTGAAAACTAAATGAAATAAGCTTGACTGAAGCTAAATAAAACTCCAGGTATGTATTTGATGGAGGAATGTTAGAACATGGTGAACAGCTCAAAAAATTAGTTTTGTATAATATGTAAAGCAACTGATAACATAAAAAGCAGAGATATTTTGCCAATGAATTACACTCAATTTAAATTTTGCTCAGGAGAACTCACTGGCCCAGATTTACTACGGCAGATGTTAAATTGCAAGTACTACTTCAAATTTGCAAGTGCTGTTTTGTGGCCAAATCAGAAACTGCACATACTGTTAGTGGCACAAATCTGTTATGTAAAGGCGTTCAGAGCGGGGAAGAGGACGTGCACATGTGCCTCTGCTGCAGCTCCTTTGGGAGAACAGCCTCACAGGCCGACAACTTTATTAAAAATGAAGTACATTATATACATTATTTTAATTAGCACATACATATTTTTATGAGATGTATATCTAAGGCTATAAAGTTAAGAGTCTGTCTCCTTCAGACATTTGAACATACAATGCACAATGTCTTCATCATCAACAAATTCCTGAAATCCGTTTGAGGCACAGCGTCTGTAACAGCTACATAGTAGGCCTGTTTGTATCAATAAATGAGCCAAACACATCATTTGAAATCCTTTTAACTCCACATTGACGTATAAACTGGAACAGTCTGTTTAATATCTGCTTTTTGGACGTGCTAAATTTTTACGCAGTTTTGCTCCTCCATGTCGTGATAAATCGTTCAGCGCCGCAAAACATGATCATTTAAAATTTCTCTGTTTCCAATTTGGCGCATTGGAGCATTGCCCACTTTTGCACATTCATAAGGTCCCACGGGCTAAATGTGCACTGTGGACTGAGAGAGACTCAAACCTCAACTGCACATGCTTTTTGCTCCAGTGTGGTGCACATAACCTACTTTGCACAACCCACTCAGTAAATCTGGACTCAAGTCTGTGTAGGACAGTATGTGTACTCACTGTCTGTGTAGGACAGTATGTGTACTCACTGTGTGTGTAGGACAGTATGTGTACTCACTGTGTGTGTAGGACAGTATGTGTACTCACTGTCTGTGTAGGACAGTATGTGTACTCACTGTGTGTGTAGGACAGTATGTGTACTCACTGTGTAGGACAGTATGTGTACTCACTGTGTAGGACAGTATGTGTACTCACTGTGTAGGACAGTATGTGTACTCACTGTCTGTGTAGGACAGTATGTGTACTCACTGTGTAGGACAGTATGTGTACTCACTGTGTAGGACAGTATGTGTACTCACTGTGTAGGACAGTATGTGTACTCACTGTGTAGGACAGTATGTGTACTCACTGTGTAGGACAGTATGTGTACTCACTGTCTGTGTAGGACAGTATGTGTACTCACTGTGTGTGTAGGGCAGTATGTGTACTCACTGTGTGTGTAGGACAGTATGTGTACTCACTGTCTGTGTAGGACAGTATGTGTACTCACTGTGTAGGACAGTATGTGTACTCACTGTCTGTGTAGGGCAGTATGTGTACTCACTGTGTGTGTAGGACAGTATGTGTACTCACTGTCTGTGTAGGACAGTATGTGTACTCACTGTGTAGGACAGTATGTGTACTCACTGTGTAGGACAGTATGTGTACTCACTGTCTGTGTAGGACAGTATGTGTACTCACTGTCTGTGTAGGGCAGTATGTGTACTCACTGTCTGTGTAGGACAGTATGTGTACTCACAGTGTGTGTAGGACAGTATGTGTACTCACTGTGTAGGGCAGTATGTGTACTCACTGTCTGTGTAGGACAGTATGTGTACTCACTGTGTGTGTAGGACAGTATGTGTACTCACTGTGTGTGTAGGACAGTATGTGTACTCACTGTCTGTGTAGGACAGTATGTGTACTCACTGTGTGTGTAGGACAGTATGTGTACTCACTGTCTGTGTAGGACAGTATGTGTACTCACTGTCTGTGTAGGACAGTATGTGTACTCACTGTGTAGGGCAGTATGTGTACTCACTGTCTGTGTAGGACAGTATGTGTACTCACTGTGTAGGACAGTATGTGTACTCACTGTCTGTGTCTGTGTAGGACAGTATGTGTACTCACTGTGTAGGACAGTATGTGTACTCACTGTGTGTGTAGGACAGTATGTGTACTCACTGTCTGTGTAGGACAGTATGTGTACTCACTGTGTGTGTAGGACAGTATGTGTACTCACTGTCTGTGTAGGACAGTATGTGTACTCACTGTCTGTGTAGGACAGTATGTGTACTCACTGTGTGTGTAGGACAGTATGTGTACTCACTGTCTGTGTAGGACAGTATGTGTACTCACTGTGTGTGTAGGACAGTATGTGTACTCACTGTCTGTGTAGGACAGTATGTGTACTCACTGTGTAGGACAGTATGTGTACTCACTGTGTAGGACAGTATGTGTACTCACTGTCTGTGTAGGACAGTATGTGTACTCACTGTGTAGGACAGTATGTGTACTCACTGTCTGTGTAGGACAGTATGTGTACTCACTGTCTGTGTAGGACAGTATGTGTACTCACTGTCTGTGTAGGACAGTATGTGTACTCACTGTCTGTGTAGGACAGTATGTGTACTCACTGTCTGTGTAGGACAGTATGTGTACTCACTGTGTAGGACAGTATGTGTACTCACTGTCTGTGTAGGACAGTATGTGTACTCACTGTCTGTGTAGGACAGTATGTGTACTCACTGTGTAGGACAGTATGTGTACTCACTGTGTAGGACAGTATGTGTACTCACTGTGTAGGACAGTATGTGTACTCACTGTGTAGGACAGTATGTGTACTCACTGTGTAGGACAGTATGTGTACTCACTGTCTGTGTAGGACAGTATGTGTACTCACTGTGTGTGTAGGACAGTATGTGTACTCACTGTGTAGGACAGTATGTGTACTCACTGTGTAGGACAGTATGTGTACTCACTGTCTGTGTAGGACAGTATGTGTACTCACTGTGTAGGACAGTATGTGTACTCACTGTGTAGGACAGTATGTGTACTCACTGTCTGTGTAGGACAGTATGTGTACTCACTGTCTGTGTAGGACAGTATGTGTACTCACTGTGTAGGACAGTATGTGTACTCACTGTGTAGGACAGTATGTGTACTCACTGTCTGTGTAGGACAGTATGTGTACTCACTGTGTAGGACAGTATGTGTACTCACTGTGTAGGACAGTATGTGTACTCACTGTGTAGGACAGTATGTGTACTCACTGTGTAGGACAGTATGTGTACTCACTGTCTGTGTAGGACAGTATGTGTACTCACTGTCTGTGTAGGACAGTATGTGTACTCACTGTGTAGGACAGTATGTGTACTCACTGTCTGTGTAGGACAGTATGTGTACTCACTGTGTAGGACAGTATGTGTACTCACTGTCTGTGTAGGACAGTATGTGTACTCACTGTGTAGGACAGTATGTGTACTCACTGTCTGTGTAGGACAGTATGTGTACTCACTGTGTAGGACAGTATGTGTACTCACTGTGTAGGACAGTATGTGTACTCACTGTGTAGGACAGTATGTGTACTCACTGTCTGTGTAGGACAGTATGTGTACTCACTGTGTAGGACAGTATGTGTACTCACTGTGTAGGACAGTATGTGTACTCACTGTCTGTGTAGGGGCAGAAGCGCGGGGAGCTGGTGAAGGGGTAGTCCTTGAGCTCGGCGGCCTCCCCCTGGGGCGGCTGTGACAGCACGTCGGCCGTGTAGCAGGCGCGGAGGTCGCTCAGGCTGCTGGACAGGTCACACTGTGTCTGCGAGCTCTGGATACAGTGTGGGTTCCTCTGACGGTCTCTGCCCACCCTGGAAGCACACCACTTCAGTTTAGTTTATTTATTTGAGCTCATTCAGAATCTTCATTAACCTAAGGTTTAGGCACACATTAATATGAAAATACATATGTACAGCTTGTGGGGAAGCTGGCCCGAAGTGGTCGAAAGTAAGAGGCAGACTCCAAAACTTTTTGAACCATTTATTTATTTTTTTTTTAAATTATTATTATTATTGTATTACCAGGGGTTGTAATGTACTTTTGTAATTATTACCCCATATTTCTAAGCCATACGTTAAATAAGGCAAAACAAGACTAAAATACAATATATAGAGGGCATTGTAATTCAAACAATGCTTGGTTTTGTTAATGATAGTATTTTTAGAAACTTTCTTCTGTACATGTTTGATAAAACTTAACATAAAGATAATAAATGTGTGTCGCTGAGTTCAGGATTAGTAGGTAAGAGAAAAAATCCTGTATTTTGGTGGATTTTAGAGGATTTTCCTGGGCCTTGTTTCAAATTCTCCACATGTTTTCCATGTCTGGACAGGCACATTATTTGCTTGGATTCCAGGAAACCTGTTCACTGTTTTTGAAAGAAATAACCAAACATGAGCCACAAATGTTGAACCTTGTATTATCTGGAACATCTGACGAATAATAAGATATTACATTTCAATCAATAGCTCAAAAAGTACAAAGGACCAAACCGGGACCAAACCGAGACCACAACAAGCCTGCACACGAGCTGTGACTGAGACTAAGGACTGAGTCAAATGACATTAAAGGACACACATTCTCTATTATTTGTACAGAACTTGTCCTTTAAATGTATCTTGTTCCTTTGCTCTGGATTTTCAATGTAAAATAATAATGAGAACCACCCATGACTTTTTCTCAGTCAAGTTCTACTGGCAACAGAAGGAATTATCATGGGCAAATCAACTAAATCATTAGCACGCAGTTGTATGTGTGTGTGTGTGTAGCTGTGTGTATGTGTGTGTAGCTGTGTGTAGGTGTGTGTGTGTAGTCGACCTGTTTAACATCTCATCATAAATCACACTTCTACTTGAATCTTAGGAAACAGCCCCACCCCACCCTCACATCCACTCACACGTAGCCGGCCTGTGTGACTCTGCCGTGTGCAAGGGGCCAGCGGAGGCCAACAGGGGGCACACTCCACCATTAACAGAAGCCATCCGAGACATCCCAAAAGACAGCCCAGACCAGGACCCCTAAGAACGTAACTATTGACGCACCATCAGTGACGTTAGTTCAGGAACCAGTCGTGTTTGGGCTGATCCTCGGGCCGCTTCACTTTCAGCGCTTAGGAACGGCAGAGTGTGTCTCCACGGCGGAGCTCGACTACCAAGCAACTGATGTCGCCCAAACATAACTTCATGTTTTCTTAGTAAATAAATCTAAATCACCTGAATGCTGCTTTTTAATCCTGAGACCGATGTCAGCGATTCACAAAAAGACGGTTTGGCCTCAAATTTTTCTGCAAAGACTCTACACCTCTCTATTTGAACCCCTCTTTATGTAATGCATCGACTTTAGATAAAGTTGATTATGACCTGGAAATAACAGACTTTGGGTCTTGACAAAACGAGTGCTATGCGTCGATAAACAGGATGTGCTTTGCTAGCTTTGTTTTGTTAAGGGCTCAACATATAAGCTAGCATCAGTGGAAATACGGTGCTTTATCACAAGATCAAGCGAGAAATGATTCTTTTCAGTTTGTGCTCTTTGCGTCTTGTTTTGGCCTGAGTCTGAGTTCTCTCTGATCCATCTGGCTGTGGAGTTAACAGCATAACTAGCTACAGCACTTCACTTAAAGGTGCTGTACCTGATTGTTACATGAAAAACTGAACTAGTTCATGCACCCGATTTTTTGGCATTTAATAAAGTCAAATCTGTGTTGCCCCAGCACAGATTTATTGTAAAAGCATCTATTCAAGTGAAAATAAGACCGCAGCACTTTCTCCACATCTATTTATAGAGCATTTTATTCTATGAGAAGCAGGAAGTGGGCTGTTAGCATGCTAATGTTTGTTAGCTCCACCTCGGACGACAAACCTTGCTTTGGGCTCAGAAGCGCTGAATATTTAAGATGCTGGGACTGCATTAGGAAAGTAAGAGATACATGTGACCGACGTAAAGACTTTAAAATAAACTGTTTTAGACGTTTCAAAACAGTAAAAATCAGGCCAGGACCACGGGGACACTCTTGGATTGTCCCAGTCTTCTCTAAAGTGAACCAGTGGAAACAAGCCTCAATCATGGAGGTGAAATGGATCAGTTGATGAGAGATAGTTTGCAGTGTATTCCATTTTTGAACTCCTCTTCAGTTACTGTTACTCCATACTTCCTCAGTGGAAACCCCTCCCCCTGTGCTATTGTGCAGTAAATGCATTCTGTCCCGCCTTAATGACTCTCTCTCTCTCTCTCTCTCTCTACCTCGCTGCTCTGATCTTTTTTTCCGGGACGCACTGGGCGTGGCACGAGGCTTTTAGTGTGGCCGCCCCTGCCGCTTATCTCCTCTCCTCAAGGTCAGCGTGCACCTGAAGGAGCGGGCGCTAATGGGCACGCTCAGAACGCACACTCTGAAGGTTACTGTTTATTAATCAGATCAGTATCGGCTGAAAAACATCCATCTACCAGGGAGTGCATGTGGACACTACTGGGCATGCTCAGAGGGACGTGCAGGTACTCACTCGGAGAACTCGACGGTGTAGGAGTACTCGGCCGTAGGCTCTGGTCCCCACCTCAGCACGGTTTTGAAGTTAGTGGATTTCCAGGTGACGTTTTGGGCAGGAGGGAAGGAAGCTGCAGGACGAGAGAAGACGGAGCTCAGAATCAGAAGGCGTTATCAGCCCCTTCCTTAAAGGGTCAGGTGTCAGCCGCCGGCAAAAACACATAACAGGGGCACATGCACGTATATGCCACATTCAGGGCAGATTAACTCTTGTAATTCTTAGTTCAAAAGGAATAAAGGTCAAGGAATTAGAGCTGAGCAATATATCGCAAAAGTATTGAAATGGTAATATTGACTGAAAACAATGAAAAGGGAAAATCATGAATACAATCTAGCTTTTTCAAACTAAATTAGCCTCAGTGTTGTATTATAACAGATTGTTGCATCAGAAATATGGGCTGCAACGAATAATCATGAAGTCGACTATAAACAATAACTGCAGTCGTGTTTTGATGCTCCTCGTTCTCTGGACTAAACAGGCTCTAAAACACAAACTTCAAGACTTTTAGAACAAAGACATTAGTAAACAGAAATGGACAAAAAGAATAGATCCTCAATCATACACATCTAGAAGCCTTCAGTCACAACATTGAACCATTTATTTGGTTTAAAATCTTAGTTTAGTCTCTAAGTGACTAGTTAACAACTAAAATAATCATTGGTTTCAGCCTTTGTCAAAAAGTGTATTTAAATATTGCAATAATATCGATGTTGCAGCCGGCCCGAGGCAGACGGCGTAAACCTCTCAGACAAACTCTGAGCATGAGGTCACATCAGCTCAGCTGAGCAAATGAGATTATGTGACCACTTTTTAAATATGAAATACGGCAAATTAGAGAAAATGATCACATAATCTTATCAATGTTATTAAAAGTTATCAAAGGTTCACTGAGTAACTTTTCTGATGGAGCATCAATTTTGAATAAAACACCTGTAAAAGAAAGGTTTCAGTTTAAGGCCACACTATGGAACATGCAGTTTTTTTCTGTTAAATAAACAGTGCATTCAAAACTTCACAAAGTCTTGGATAAACAGTCGATTACATCAGTGCAGAGGAGACAACCGCTCTACCCAAACAGTAAGTTTGTCACATTATGGGAAACTAATCTAAAGTGTGCATGAAAGAGACAATCATCAAATCCATATATTTGTGTGATATTTTCTTACAACAAAGATGAACTTAAAGATTTTTAAGAGTTTGATTTTCAGACTCTCATTCTCATCTAAACCAAACACTGCATCAGTCAAACCAATAACAGTTAATAAATCCCTCAAAGTCCAAAGTTTAGTTTAGGTGTTAGTCGACTTCTTTATAAACTACTCTGCACACAGGGTTAGTATCTCATGGTGACTTTAAATCATACAAACGCTGCCACATTCAGTATGATATACATACATAATACATGTGCATGTTATTATTAGGATTCCAGAGAGATTCCATGAACACTTCACACAGATGTGACACACTGGCTCAGAATGTGCAGCACTTCTGCAAAATCACAAGCTCTCATTATTTTCAGTGTTCAGTCCTAAAGTTTGAATCATGTGGAAATGCACGGCTCACAGACATTTAGTCAAGAGCGCACATTTCCCACGTCAGCTGATGATGTGACAGGGACCCTGACCTCACGCACACTGACATGGAGAGCCATGCTCCACACTGCAGGTGAACAGGAAAACATCTTGAATTTAAAGATATCGATTTGAAACTTCTCCTTCTCCTTTCTCACATAAATGTAAGAAAAAAACGTATTACAAGTATTTCATCATGTCTTGTTTTTATGTAGAAATGAGGCATTTTATCTGTTAAAATGGCCAAAAATCCACATATCTGGGACATTTAAACTGAAAAATGGACAGAACCAGGTTTAAATTTCTCGGTTCGTTTTGTAACATATTAGTTACAAAAAAGTTAGTTTCTGAGTAAACTAGATTTGACTGAAAATTGTCCTAAAAAATCGAATTTCGCCTCATTTTTCTGACTTACTTAACTTAACTAATAAATCAGTTTTAGAATTAGATATCAAAAGTCCTTCTGTGCGTTTCATCAGAATCTTGAGTCCAGATTGTCAGTGGTGTGTGTGTGTGTGTGTGTGTGTGTGTGTGTGTGTGTGTGTGTGTGTGTGTGTGCGCGTGTGCGTGTGTGCGTGTGGTGTGTGTGTGATCTTTATGTGCCGAGGGAGAAGAGCCTCTGAAGTTACAACGTCCCAGAGAAATCTGTGGATGAACGTTTTTAAGAGCAGACTGGACACATTTGTTGTTTCCACATGAAAGCTGATACGTTGAGAGAACAAACTGAGCAAAAAAACATAAAAGTGAAGAAAAAAAGAGTTTGGCCTGTAGTGTCTCGCCTTAAACAGTTATTTATTTTTTATTACCAATAAAGCATCTGCAATTGAAAAATGCAAGATAGATCAATTGAATGCCATACTGTGGAGCACTGCAGGCACAGCATTAACATCTCCATGGAGACAAGCAGGTGGCGGACCCCACACCAGAAAAGTTACACCTTTGGTATGTTTTTTATTCAACAGTGTTTTGAGGCATTTTGTTAGGCCTGATCTGAATCCATGCAGGTCAGAACCTGAGGTGGAGCCTTCACTCACGACAAACACACCAGAGCCTCCAGTCCTGCTCTGTACACCAGACGTCATGTCTCCTACAAAGACACAGAATGTATCATCTACAAAAATGTGGCCAGTGTGGAAAAGAAGCCAGTGAGACTGATGAAAGACTGTGTCCGAGACGCTCTTCTTTTGCTCTCAACAAAAGCTTTCACCTGGAAACAACAAAACTGTCCGGACTCCTGAAGATGTTTTATTGTTTCACTGAATCCACTTCATCCACATATTTCTCTGGGACATTGTAACTTCAAAGGCCAAATGCATTTTTCTCCCAGAGACCCAGCCGCCTTAAAGGAGCTCCTGCACACACCCAGTTCAGAATGTCCATTAAGAGTGACTGTTTGTACTCAGGTGCAGTTACTCTCTCCTTTGGTGTTCAACATTGTGTTTTTGATCATGAAATAGTGCTTCATATGGCAGTGAATTAGTGAGAATCACAGAAAACACAACTCTTGTAGTGAGCGTGTGTGACTTTTTCTCTCTAATTTGTGATCATGTTTTTTCTATCTTATTAATAAACACATGACAAACAGTGAAACCTGCACAAAAAGCAGCTCTAATCATCTGTTGTATTTTCACACCATAACTCGACCTCTCATGAAAGTATTCAGAATACAGTACTCCGATTAGACCGAGTAACTGACTTTGTAACATAATGTATTTTAATGCAGATATTCAGTATTATGAGACTAAATACATTGTCAGTGTTCTTCTCTTCACTGCACACACCGAACACCAAACAATCTTGAACAAACAAGATTTTGGTGAATCGTACACAAGGATTTGTTCACATCTAATTCTGAGTCGGATTTATTCAAGTTTTTGCTCCAAAAAAATCTGGTGAATTTTCTGCAAGATTTAGTTTATTAAAAGAAAAGAAAACAATCCTCTTTGAACATTTTTATGTCAAAATTAAGCAAGACATTTAAATCTGGTTCTGTCCAGAGTAATGTCCCAAATAGGCCTATGTGGAGTTTGTTTTTGTTTTTTTCTTCTCTAAATGAATTAATTAATTCATTGTTTTATTTATATATACACGAAATGCCTTATTTTTATGTGAAAATATACATGCTGGAAAACTGAACACGTTTTTCTTCTTGAACTACAGAAGAAGTTTCAAACTGATTCATCTTTCTCCCGCTCATCTGCTGAGTCGATTTAAAAAAGACAGAATACAACTAAAACACGGAAGTCTGTAATCTGTAATCCCCGGAGGAAAAACTCGAGAAGGAAAATTCCAAGGGGAGACTGGCCCTGATTAAGTGAACGCAGGTCCGGACGCGCTACAGCGTTTGTGCGGATGTATCTCAGTAAAAAGCCCAACTTACCGGAGACGAACGTCGTGCTCACGATGTGCAGAAGGACCGCCGCACACACCGGCGCCACTCGTGTAAGAATCCGCATTTTGAGCGCTGTTCCCGGGCTTGACTGCGCTGTGATCTGTGTGGATCTGTGTGGATCTGTGTGGATCTGTGTGGATCTGTGCGGAGCTGTGCGTCAGTGCGCCCTGATGGAGCCTTTTAAGCGCCTGCGCTCGGACCAAACATGGAGCGTCCGCCGCTGACGTCACGCAGCAGCAGCGCGCGCGTGCCTGTCCCGCTGAGGTCACTCGCAGACGGCACTTTCTGCTGAACAACACCGCTCTTTTCCACACTTTACCGTAAGTGCAGGTATCGGCGCAGCGGACAGACCGCGGGCTCATGTGCGGAGCTGTGTCCGGGCCCCGCGGGGCCCTCTGCCCGGGCCCTCTCAGGTGTGCCTTACCCCGCTGTGGAGCAGGTTGTCACTGCCTCTGCCCCTGTGTTTGAACTCTTCTAACGCTGAGTGCACAAGAATGAAAAGACCAAAAATAGTCATCCTCTTTCTTTGGACTTCTGCATTCTTGTTGTGCTTGGTTTTGGAGACAGAATGAGATTAAGTCAGGCCCTGGTCTTGTACTTGTGATTGGATTTAATTCTGTTCATGTGTTTCTTTATAGCTACATTTCAAATCTGACAAAATGTGGAGTGTGGTCAATTCTGCCTAAACTGTTGAATTAATCAACTTTTATATAACAAAAGATGTAAATTCTGCTAAAATTGTTTTGAAAAGGCAAGTAAACTGAGAGTATGTTTTTTTTTACTTAAGTACAAGTTTGACAGCAGTACTTGTACTTGTATTAGCCGTGTACTGCTGCAGTCAAACCTGCAGGAATCTGCTGAATCCAGCTCTATCCCACAAGGACAAGGCTTGATGCTCAGTACTGACTTTGATACTTTTTCTCTGTTCACAACATTTACACGGCTAAAGCTCAGGAAGCACTTTTTGAAATATAGCATCATTAATAATGTTTCTGTCTTCCGTTTATTTAAAATATATTCGATTTTGTATATGTTTTAGAGTCTGTATAGTCAGAATACTTGCTGCAGCTCTATAGTTCTGATATACATTAAATCCCTTCTAAAGCAGGAAAGGTCTAATGTCCTTTTTGTGCTCTTTTTTAGTATCAGCAATTCACACACATGTTGGAGCAGAGGACAGAGGGGGGGCAGAAGAGGAGGAGCAGAGGAGGAGGGGCAGAGGAGGAGGAGAGGAGGGGGAGAGGAGGAGCAGCAGAGGAGGAGGACGGGCAGAGGAGGAGGAGCAGAGGAGGAGGACGGGCAGAGGAGGAGGAGAGGAGGAGCAGCAGAGAAGGCAGAGTAGGAGGAGCAACGGAGGAGGAGAGGAGAAGCAGAGGAGGAGGGGGACGGGCAGAGGAGGAGGAGCAGAGAAGAAGGAGGAGGAGCAGAGTAGGAGGAGAGGAGGAGGAGAGGAGGGGGAGAGGAGGAGCAGCAGAGGAGGAGGACGGGCAGAGGAGGAGGAGCAGAGGAGGAGGACGGGCAGAGGAGGAGGAGAGGAGGAGCAGCAGAGAAGGCAGAGTAGGAGGAGCAACGGAGGAGGAGAGGAGAAGGAGGAGCAGAGGAGGAGGGGGACGGGCAGAGGAGGAGGAGCAGAGAAGAAGGAGGAGGAGCAGAGGAGGTGGTGAACCAGAGGAGGGGGAAGCGAAGATGAGGAGGAGCAGAGGAGGAGGAGGAACAGATCAGAAGCTTGTGAGGAGCAGATCAGGGACAGCTCCTGTCACATGTGTCACAGATCAGTCAGAGGCTCCATCTCCATGACCAGAAAAGTCCAACCAACTCCTCCTGAAACCCAGAGATCAGATCAGACTGTCTCCTCATTCAGACCAAACTCAGAGCGTCTCACTGCCCCGGAGCGTCTCACTGCCCCGGAGCGTCTCACTGTCCCAGACCTTCTCACTGTCCCAGAGCATCTCACTGTCCCAGAGCATCTCACTGTCCCAGAGCATCTCACTGTCCCAGAGCGTCTCACTGCCCCGGAGCGTCTCACTGCCCCGGAGCATCTCACTGTCCCAGAGCATCTCAGAGCGTCTCACTGCCCCGGAGCGTCTCACTGCCCCGGAGCGTCTCACTGCCCCAGAGCATCTCAGAGCGTCTCACTGCCCCGGAGCGTCTCGCTGCCCCGGAGCGTCTCGCTGCCCCGGAGCGTCTCACTGCCCCGGAGCGTCTCACTGCCCCGGAGCGTCTCACTGCCCCGGAGCGTCTCACTGCCCCGGAGCGTCTCACTGCCTGTGACAAAGTGGGTCTTTGTCCCTTTTAATCACTCTTAATTTGTATTTTTCCATTTCTCATACTCAACTGTAAACTTAATCCCGGGTTTGTTTAGTTTAGTTTTTTTTAGTTATCACAAAACACATAAGTTCCTTTTCAATGTGTTTATTTGTTTAAATTTGTATTTCAGTTAATTTCAACAAACTTACCTTGTCCTCCACATGGTCTGGTCAAAGAGGAGGGCCTCATGGCGGCCATTTTTTAAAACCTTTGTTGGGGTCATGGGCCAGACCATGTGGAGGGGAGAACTGCCATAGTTCAATTTGGATTTAGTTTAATAAGGTGTTTAAAATGTATTTGTTTTGTGTTTGTAGTTTCAGTTAGACGTTTGAATTGTTTTGGGGGACATTGGTCCATGGAGGGAGATTGTAATTCCAGTGCCTCTTTGAGGATTAAAGGGTGCAGATTCCTGCAGTCAGGATGAACCGTCCTAGGGGAGGGGCCTAGGGCATAAAAAGGTTCTGCTGTCCCCATTTCGGGAGAGAGACGTCAGTGCAGTTGCGTGCACATGGTTTGTTCGTTTTAATAAATCTTGTCTGGTACAAGACTTTTGCATGTCTGCCTCCTACTTCGACCACTTCGGGCCAACTTCCCCACATTTGGTGGCAGTGGTGGGATCCAGGCCAGTAGGAGCAGTGAAGAATAATGGAAACCAGACAGAAGAAGGTTCGTGCTGATGGAGTCACAGGTCCACCTGACAACCTAGAGGGGACATTCAGCAAAGAACTACAGTCGAACATCTCGGGACAACAGGCAAGTCTACAAGATCTTATGAGGCAACGAAGGAACCAGTTTTCTCACCTCCAATGGGAGGTACAGCAAAGCCGTGTGGAGCTTGCAGAGAAGGCCCCTGAAGAGAGGAACGCATCTCGTGCAGAGGTCCACCACGGAAAAATGGAGCAACTTTTGGCTTGGACACCATAAGAGTCGTGGCATGTTTTGGTCGGCGACTGTGGCATACACGTCAGTAGTTGCTGTGAGCTGCTGTCGGGAGCTGTGGAGTGCTTGGTGTTTTCACTGTAGCTGTGTGCAGTTGGAGCAGCCAGCGCTATGTGAGGAGGAGTTTGGACAATGGTTTGGGTCTTTATTCCAGAGGTCCAAGAACCCATTGAGGAGTCAAGGTTCACCAGCTCAAGGTTCACCAGGCCTGCGTTCTTGGTCTACTGAAGATTGGGAGCTGTTTGCAACTAGACTCTTTCCAGGAGAAGTAAGGTACTTGCATTGGAGAAGAAGTTCTTGATACAAGAGGAACTTTGGACACTTAGAAGTAGCCTACTGTCTCAATGTGAAGGTGTTTATTGTAAATTGGTTACTGCGTTTTGCCTAGAATCTTGAACAATGTGTATATATGGATTTCCTGTCCCGTGACTCACAGGAGTAACGGTTTTAAGAGGGGGGGTGTGTGACAAAGTGGGTCTTTGTCCCTTTTAATCACTCTTAATTTGTATTTTTCCATTTCTCATACTCAACTGTAAACTTAATCCCGGGTTTGTTTAGTTTAGTTTTTTTTAGTTAT
>CM033639.1:23631281-23721281 GCA_019453435.1 Rhinogobius similis | reverse complement strand
GGACTGGGGTTTAGAGTCTGGAGAGATGGTTCTAATATTTGGTCCAGACCGCTCTCAGTCCAAGCAGCCACAGATGCAGAGACAGCAGTGGGACGGACCAGCTCTGATGTCGTGTCATTAGGCAAGACACTTCACACACTAGAGCTTTATATTAATGATAAACTCGATAAATACAGTGATGATTTTTCCCTGTAGATGCTTCCCACAATGACGTGTTTAGAACGGTTACTGGCACTCATGTAAACACTCCATCCCATTCGTTTTAATGAGGTTGAAAATAAAAACTATAAATTTGCCCAGACAAATGGTTGCATGTTCATTCATGTATAAGAGACTATGTCTAACTTTCAACTTAATTTTCTAAAACTAATGTTTGCAGGTTTTGTGGCACTTGATAAAATAAAACAAAGATTTAAACTGTTAAACACTTGTTGCCCTCTATGTTTCTGATGCGATTAGTTCTGGAATGACGTTAGATTTAAAATATATTCATTTTGTGGTTGTTAGGTTTTAGTTTAGTTCAATAAAATGTATTTGTGACTAGCCCAAATTCAAAACAGCAGTCTCCTTGCAGGACTTCTCAAAATTGTTGATTTAAGCATCAGAAAGTAAAAAAAATCAAACACAGCCTCTGGTCAACAGAAGCAGATTAACCAATGTTCACAGGAAATAAACAAATGGAGAACGGTCCCAGTCCCTGGTTTTGATGCAAATACACTATAAAAAAGTAATAAACAAAGCTAAACACTTCTGCATGTAGTGATGTTTTGTAACTCTGCTCTGGTGTTAATCGCGTGATCGAATGGTTTTAGTCACCGAAACAGCCCTGGTGTTTTATAGTTTGTGATGTTTGGAGACTAATGCAAAATCTGCAGAGAAGACTTTTCTGACCAATCGGGAGAAAATAGACGCAATTCCAATTAATATGCTAAAAATAATGATACATTCTAAAGCCTGTCCTTCACAGCTACTACAGACCAGGCAGTGCACACGTACAACACACTTCAAGGCTCAACATCTCATGGTTTACTATAAGTCTCTCCTTATATGTTCCATGAGACTATGAGGCACTGTTTTATTGAACAATCCCACAGCTTGTGCAAAGTGTTCAGCATCCTGGTGTATAAATGATAAACTAAATGACAACATCACCACAGCAGGCTCAGCTCCAGGAATAAGGTGAACGGGACAAACGTGTGAAGAAACAGAGAAAAGCCCAGTGAGGCTCTAAAGCATGTCAAATCATGCCTCTGTGTATATCAAGTAGGTCTAGGCTTGTTTCACACTCAAATGCTTTAGTTGGTAATTACATACGTTTAATGTTTAACTTCTCTTATTTTGTGGAATGACCTTTATCCTCCTGGTGTGCAGCAGGTCAGCTGTAAGGCTATGTGGGCAAGTGGAATCAAGATTTTGTATGATTCACACTCAGCAGTTTCTTAGAGCAATGCGTACTGATTTTCCATAAACAAAGCCTCCACATTACCCCAAATTCTTGAAATTGTTTAGTAATCGAAGGCCCTATGCATCCAATGAACTTATGAACTTATGAAAGTGTAGGATGTGTTCTGAAGAAAAGTCTGAAGAAGTGTCTGTTTTGTTGTGATGAATCGGCAAAGTAGAATCAAGATGCTCTATGAATCACAGGTCTTAATTTAGTCCTGGTGTGGCCTGAGTTCCATATGTATGTGTGCAGTTATTGATGACACAGCTTCTGGTGAATTTGGAGATGTGTGGGAGGGATAGAGATGGAAAGACAGAGAGAGCAGGGGGAGAGAGAGAGGAGGGAGTGAGAGAGGGAAGGTACACTTTATTCTCCCTGTGTAGGAAAGTGCCCTTTGCATTTGACCCATCCTGTAATGCCACTGAGGTTAAACCTGTTTGGAGGGTGGGTGCTGCGACACTGGAGACACTGGAGACCGGAGGAAACACATGAACTCTGCACAGAAAGGCTTAACCTTCATGTGAGGCCAGAGTGCTAACCACTCTGCCACCGTGAGAGTTAGAGAGAGAGAGGGAGGAAAGGTGGAAGAGAGAGAGAGGCGTGACATATCAGTCACTCTGGTGGTCTGGACATGATAACAAACACAAACACAAACACTAATCCACGCCGTCTGTCACAGCTTTGTCCTGGAGGTGGTGCAGAGGAGAGGCAGAGGCTGATGGTGCTGTAGGTGCTGCTTCTGTTGCAGATGCTTCTGTAGATGCTGTTGCACCTTTTTAAATGCGTGCACTGTTATTTGTATTGTATTATATATAAAGTGAAACAGTGCAGCAGGAAACATAAGACTGACATGAGCTGAAAGTGAAACCGAAGTAAGACCTTCCAGGATTTCGTCAGTGTGGCCTCTTGTTTGTCGACACTCACAGTTTCCATTGCACTTCCTCATTCAGAGCTCTGACTCCGTCACAGGGCGCTCCGTCACAGCGTTGGTAAGTGATGGGCCCATCCAGACCTAATATTGATACTGAGGCTTCAAAAAGCACCGATTATGCTGCTTCTCTGTCGGGGCGCTGCTTCTCTGTCGGGGCGCTGCTTCTCTGTCGGGGCGCTGCTTCCCTGTCGGGGCGCTGCAGCCCTGTCGGGGCGCTGCAGCCCTGTCGGGGCGCTGCTTCCCTGTCGGGGCGCTGCTTCTCTGTCGGGGCGCTGCTTCCCTGTCGGGGCGCTGCAGCCCTGTCGGGGCGCTGCAGCCCTGTCGGGGCGCTGCTTCCCTGTCGGGGCGCTGCAGCCCTGTCGGGGCACTGGGCGCTGCTCTTTAGACTCTTCACTTCTCATTCCACTCGTGCGTTGTGTGCTGAGGAGGAAATTCCCGCTCAGAAGAGGATTGCGTGTGTCGCCCAGACTTCCTGTTTTGCTTTTGTTGTGTGCCCTTCCAGAATCCCCTGTGGACAGACAAGTGCCTCCAGGAATCCATTCATCCGACATCAAATCTGAGCTCTCTCTCTCACAAAGCTGTTTTTGTCATAAACGTTTTTATATTAAGGCTGAACTGTGCATATTACTGAACACATTTGTTGAGTTCTTTAAAGGAGCCAATGAAGGCGTAATCAAGCTTCCTGTGTCCCTCACCATCTGTGGAACAAAAGCTGCGTGAGAGAATACTTAAGTGTTTTACAGTGTAAACACACATCAGTTCTGAGTAAAAACAGCCTAATAACTCATATCCTCAGCGCTTTCATTGTTGATTCTGCAGAAATCTGTGCTTTCTTCCTAGTCTGCTGTGATATGATTTTCTTTTATAAATCAGAAATAGGAGGTTCTTGTCCTTGGATGGAGATGTTCTTTCTTCCACAGTCTGGCATTAAACAAATCCATGGAGATGGGCGGGTGAGTTACAAGTTACAGGTCAGCTCAGTGGAGAGGCGAGCATAGGTATAAGGTTTATCAAGGTCTTTAGAGCAATAACACCTGGTAGTGGAGTCTGTTACATAGTGCACCTTTCAGAATTTGTATTCAGCAATAAAGCTCCATGAATAGAAGAGAAGAGTTTGCAGCAATGAATCACAACAAACCCACTTTTATGGTTTATTTATAAAATGAAACCACAGACAATAATTTGTCTTAAAACTAAACACATTAAAAATAATAAAATATGCAACACTTGGATTTTCTTGCGTAAAGTGCGCCCTAAATCTGGACATCTGGTAAACTTGCCACCTTCTTCCGCCGGGCTCTCACTGCACTGCTGCAGCTCCAGGGCTCCGCGGCCTTTCAGGAGCAGGAGCTCAGGTCACCATAGGCGAAAATCACGGGGGGGACGGGGGGGTCCGGACCCACCCCTTACTGACTTGTGTCCCCCTCTCCCCTCACAGTGTCCCCCTCGCTCCTCACATACAACTTAATAAAAGCAGCAAATTATTGTAAAACCCATCTTTATATCAGTCTCCACACCACTTACTGTCATTAAATAAGTCTGAAAGTCTAAAACAGAATCGATCTACCCCATCTGTTCTGACACAATGGTTTAGCCCGTTGCCCGGCAACATTTGTTGTCATTTTTCGTGCTGAGGGGCAGAACTTCTTAGACAATGTTCTCTTTGACCAGCACCTTCCTTTATTTAGCTAATACCCCCACAGCCTAATGGTAAGTATCATTCAGAACTGAAGTCTTCTTCACTATTCACCGTAACTTTGTGAAATAAAGACATTTGTAACGTGATTACAGCAATGAAAATCGCGTGGCTATACGTGGAATTACTTTTCTAAACTCAAGGGTATACATTGTATTTTTGTTTTTAATCAAATGTAGATATTTTAAAGTTAGTTTAGCGTGTTGTTTTCTGTGTAAGGAAATGTACGCCTGCGTAAGGAAATGAGTGCCTCTCACGTCTGTCCACCGGAGAGATGCCGCGGTCCCGGTGCAGCCGGAGCCGCGCCCTCAGAGCAGTGCTTTATGAGGCTTGTTTTAGTGCTTAGTGTTTTAGTAATCAATGTCCCATTTGCGTCTCTTGAATAAACCTATTAAAATGCATATCCAAACTGTTCAGAGGAATCAAACACCAAACGTCTCGCACATGGACGCGTCGTGGTCCCGCCCACTTCTCACAGCGCATTCGTTCATAGTTTTACTTTAACACTCTGTTTTACTCACGTGTACCTAAATTTGGCAAAGTAATGGAATACGTTACAACATTTTCAGACCATGTATTCAGTATTCTGTAATGAAATACATTTTCAAAGTGTTCTTCCCATCACTGGATACACAGTTGAAATGATAAAATACTTTAAATACATACATACATATTATGTTACATGAATTAATTGTTGAATGTTTTCATTTTGTTGAGCTGTTTATTTTGTTCAAACATGATTACACTATAAAAAACAATTAGTACTATCTGTACAACTGGTTTCTAAATACTTTTTTACTTTTTGACAGAATACAGTTGTATTCTAATTATGACACATTTTTATAGTATTTTTTTTTTGCATCACGGCTCCCTTTAAAGTGATGTTATCATTTCCATCTATTTATTGGTCCCCCCCCCCCCCAGACCAAACTGAGTTTCGCCCCTGCAGGTCACACAAGAACAGCGCTCCAGAACAAGAGGCAGAGCTGGACCGGGTCAAGTGTGAGCGAGGCATTATACCATCAGAAATGTCCCGAGAGAAATATCTTTATGGCCCCCGCGCTCTGTCCGAGGGCCAGCTCCAGCTCATGGTGCCTAAGACCAGACTTAGGACCAGGGGGGGGTCTCTGTGGTAAGTCTCGTCTTAAGACCCACTTTTATTCCTTTTAACGCCACGTGAGTTGTGTGGTCCTCTGTGTTTTTATCATTTTTAATTAATTTATTAATTTCAATTTTATGGTTTTATCATTTTGCTCGGATTTGATTTGACTGGTTTTACAAAGCAGTAAGATCAAATTGAGTTGTTAATATATAAATTTTTTTGCCGTTTTATGTTTGTGTCTGTGCAGCACTTTGGAAACAGTTCTGTTTATAAAATGTGCTACAAATAAAGTGGATTTGGATTTGAAAGTGGATATCTTACTATATTCACCGTTAAAATGATCTGATCTCTTCACGACAAAGCTGTTCAGAGATCTGATGATAATGTAACAAACACCGGAAAATCCTCGGCTTGACTTTAGTGTGTCAGTTTATTTTTGCACAATCAACATTTCAAAGCAGTCAGCTGTGCAAACACGGTCTCACTTGTCAAAGGACTAAACCAATCAGCAAAACACAACCCTGTCTTCTGCCCTCAGTCCTCTGGAGATTCTCTGCCACTTCCCGGGACAGTGTGGAATTTGGTGGTGCATGTTGGGATCGGTTCATTGACGTCATCTCCTGCAGCTCTGTGCCATCATAAAATCAGAAGAATTAAAGAGGATCTGAGAACTTTCCGATGCTGTTGTAAAAGCTCTAATCCAGGGGTGAATTACAGTGACATCCACAGTTTCCTCTCGGTGCCTCAGATAACTCTGTGCTGCGTCTGTGAGTGACAGCTCTAGAGGCCAGAGTCAGCCCGAGAGCCAATGACAGCGGGGTATTCTTAGATCAGTTAATGAACTAATGCCTCATAAGGACAGAACAAAGCGTGGACGTTCATGGACCGCTCTGATGTGATTTCAGCTGCTGCAGAGGAACGCAGGAAGCTCCTCTCTCTCTCTCTCTCTTCTCCCTCTCTCGTCTCCCTCTCTTCTCTCCCTCTCTGCTCCTCCTCTCTCCCTTCGCCTCCCTCTCTCTCGCTCATATACAGTCTGTGTTGATCCGCTGAGTGTTGATAACAGAGGTTTACATACCAGTTCCAGTGAGTTCCAGTAATTGAGTCCTGAGTCCTGAGTGCGGCCCTCAAGCACACGATCCTTTGCTTTCCTCTGCAAAACCAAAAAGAGTTCAAACTAAAGCTCAAGGAAAGAAAAAGAGAGTGGATCAAAAGGTGTCTCCAAAGCTTGCACATCTTTAATGTCTTTAAAAATAGCCACATGGAATGTCCATGGCATCCATTCCGTGGAATATCGACCTTTTCCGACAGACATATTTTGACATCATTTTTGCACAAGAATTAAGACTAAAAACACATCCTGATGTTGACACATGTTGGACAAAGGTAATTGTGTCATCTCAACTGGAGAAGACCGTGCGGATGGGGTCGGGATCTTCTTTAAAAATGAGGTGCACGTTATTAAACAAAGAGAAACTATCCCTGGGAGACTGTTAATGGTAGATTGTATGTACAATAATCACAAACTACGTCTAATTAATGTATACACTGCACAACAATTTTATAAGAAATGTAAGGTGCTTAGAAAACTGAATGTAACCTTAAATGTAAGCTTTAACACTATTATCTGTGGTGATTTTAATATAATACCAGGGGATAGGAAACACTCCTTAAACGTACGTAAAGAAGGAAAACTATTGTATGAAATAAGTCAAAATCACTGTGTGAATGATGCATTTCAGATTTTAAATCCAAATGACTTTGGCTTTACAAGGTTCAATTCCAGAGTCAAACCCGAATCTACACATCATCCAAAATAAAAATGTAAATGATTTTTCAGACCTGATTATCTCTGAAGCAGCTTTAGAATCTGTCAAACAAAGAGGCTTCTGGAAATTAAATATTAAATGTCTTAAAAAACAAGAACTAATCTCTGATCTAAAACAAGAAATTTATTGTATAATTGAACTTAAAGTTTTGACAAAATAAAAAAATGTTGAATATTAAATATTGAATAATGGGAATGACTTAAAAACAGAATTACACATTTTTTAAAATTAATAAAATAAAAAATGACATATATTACATTAAAACAATTGAAAAACAAATCCCTAGTTGACGAAGACAGAATGACAGACATAAAGTTGCAAATTAATTAAATAATTATTTAATTATTTAATTAAATTTAGAACTTTTGTTTAATGTTTTCAAAAATGCTCAACTAGACATCAGAGGAAACAGAACCCAGGCCTTAAAGTCGAACAAAGAGAAACTACAAAATAAATCTGTTGAAACAATTCAAGACAGTGAGGGAAATTTAACCTCAGATGAACAAAATAAGAGGATTTTAGTTTGAAACATGTGTGCCAAAGCATATGAGAATATTACTGTGGACACAAATAATGTAAAAGTGTCTCCACCGGACCCCTGGGACCCCTGGGACCCCTGGGACCCCTGGGACCCCGGGGCCCGTCACTAAAGAGGAGGGCCTGACCGATATAAAACTCAAATCCTGATGGCCCGCCTACAGAGTTTGATCAATTATACATAGATGAAATCATTGAAAGTTTAACCAAATATTATAATGAGGGTCTGAAATGTGGACTGATGGGAAACACATTTCACAATGGAGTAGTGTGTCAACTGTGTAAAAAAGGAGAATAAATATTATTAAAATGTTCGTTGTTTCAAAATTACTGTTTTAGCGACCGTTTTTCCTCCCCGTAAACATAATGAATGTTACACGTGTTCAGTGTGTAAAACGTTATACAATTCATTTCACGACAGACAGACACTGGGTTTATCTGATCAACAAAACCAGAAACCTTGTATCGTTACAAACTAGATTAGAGTTATACATGAGGATGAACTTCTCATAAGTCATGCCTTTTTGCATATGCCAGACACAAGAGACACTGTCCAGTGGAATGACACAGCTACACAGTTTTTCACAGTGAATTCCCAAACTGTCAAAAAAAAAATATCCACATTGGCAAGTGGAAATGTACACAGCTATCCAGTGCTCTCCAGGTCGGCTGATGGATGTTATTGATAACCAGCAGAGCAGGCTGGTAACACAGTTGATCAGATGCAAAAACACCCACAAAATGTGTTCTTCTTCACACACTTCTTCAAAACGCTTGTTAGCTCAATTGTGTTCATGTTGCGGCTCCTCATTAGTAGTCAAGCAGTACCTGTCTTCTGTTTGAGATTTGATTCTGGTGTCAGAGACTGAGTAACAGACCAGATGAACTGCACATGGTAGAGGTACACGAAAACCAGCCTCCAGTCTTAGATTTCCCGTCTTAATCAGGGAGATATTCCCACTATGACCCTCATCCGGTTCTAGAGTGAAACAAAATAGTGTATATCCTGCTCCAAAGTCCTCTTGAGTTAGAGCTTGTGATCTGTCCTTCAAATGACGTCCTGTTGTCTGGATCAGCTGATAATATTCACTGACGTACTGTTTTCTGTTAAAAAATGGTTGGAATGGTTTTGCGGGGAATGACTGACCATCCACATACAGAGAAATGAATTCTGTGTCAAAATGTTGAACATGAAAAGGATTCTGTGTGTAACTCCCTGTGTATCCATCATTGTCAACAAAACTTATAACAAATTTAGGGATTTGTCCTATAAAGAGGTCGTCCTGATTGCAGATTCTTGTCCCAGCGGGTATTGAACTTTTTTTTTTTAAGTCGCTCTATCGATCGAGTTCTTAGTGTTAGTGTTTTGTAATGCTCTACTGTGGGCAGGCCTAACACCTATGACTTTAAACAAAAATACTAGCTGACACAATCGTTACAGTGAAAGCCGCATTAGTAACCATTTTTGAGCGTATGAATTTCAGTGATAGGTCCAATCCATTAAGCAGGAGTTTTTCTTGAAAAAATAAATCAGAGAATATTGGTCCAATTAGCTCCACAATACGGCCATTCTCGCTCTTGTCACCAGGCCCTGGTTGGCTCCTGCTGTGGAGGCGTCGTTCATGACCGCTCGTATCCTCACAGAACAATGACGTACTGAAGTGTGTATTCAGTGTATCATGGCTGTAGTTTAGCAAACATTCAGTAATACCACGATAAGGGTAAGTGTTAGATGACTGGGTGATGAGTCTATCCCCAAGCATATTATCGACTTGAGAAAAGAGAACAGGTGGGGTTTGTCACAAGCCCCACGTCTGTACCCTGAATTGGTCCCATGTGCATTTGTAATCTGCAGTCATAGAAAAATGTATGAGTCATTTAGATCTAAGTAATCCTCAGCACTCCCTGTGATGTAGAATTCAATAGGCCCACTGTCTGTTATTGCTGAAACTGGTGGGAACTCAACAAATGTAGACTTCTCAATGGATGTCTGCGTGTACGGTACGGTAAAGAGATCCAGTTCTGTCTTTACACATTCTTTCGATTGATTATGCAGGAGAGCCATGTTAGAAAACCTCTTGGGGGAACGACCATGTCCTCTTTGTCTTCTGTCTGTCAGGGACTGAGCTCTCCGTAGTTGAAGCTCCTCCTTTAGTAGTGACTTTACACGTCTTAGATGGTCGCACATGTGTGGTGGCACCAACTGAGGGTGGTCTTTGTCTTTTTCTGAAAACCATAAATCCATTTCTACCCTGATTCTTAGCCGTTGCTGATTTCCCAAACGCCGCTCAGGTATTCTTTGATACTATCTCACTTGCCGTGTTGCCTGCTGCTGTTCAAGTGTGGCTTGGCTTTGCTTGTTGTTCTCTCTATAAGTGGAAGCCCTCATCTGAAAAGACCTCTAAAAAGGCCTCCTAGACCTTGTCCATATTGAACTCTAGCTCCACTAAAACCTGGTAACTCACCACCATCATATAATAGTTCATATATTTCCTATCATCCCGGGTAAATGGAGTATAGGCCATTGGTTCCACTTAGAAATAAATCTTTGCAGGTTTAAAGTGAAGTTTCAGTAGTACTTTTCCGTATAATGTTTGTTCTGATCGTTCTTCAATGATATTTCAATATCATCTATATTTGTCTTGAAGAGCAATGTGTGGCTTGTCAAGAGTAAGAGTGGGTATGCTCTGTGTGATTAGTGATATTTATACAGCGCAGTAGTGGTGCACCGACCAGTTGATAAATGAAGGTGTATCCTTTTGCTCCATAAACACGTCCTTTGTGTGTAACATTGCTGTTGCATGTTTCTATGTGACAGTGCATCGTTAGCTGCCAGGCAATCATTAATTTCTTTAAGTAGTCTCTATATAGAGTCATAATAACCCACATCTATGGTTATAGCATACTTCTTCTCATTAGGACCTATTATTGTTACATTAGCATCAGTCTCTGGGAACCCCCTGGGTAATGTATTTCAATAAGACCAACTTTGTAAGATTCACTCAATAAAATAAGTTGTGCTAATTTAGTCCTAAAATGCCATGTTTTGTTGATCGGATATACATGCATCGACGCGTTGCTTGCGACGCTTAAATAAAAACCGTTTTTCTTGTTCATTTTCCGCCCCTCTAGTGTATATCAACAACGTCCTTTGCTTTTATTCTGGAGTTGAACTTGTCAGGCCACCATAACCACTAAACAAAGACGAGGGTTCTCTCTCCTGATCCTTTTCGATCCAGAATCTTTTCAATCTTAAAAGTCTTATTTTTATCCACACACGCTGTAGCTCAGGCTTGTAAAAAGTACCTTTCACTAACAGCTGAGTCTGTTCGCCTGTAAACAGGAGGGTCTCAGCTATGTGCTGTGCCACGATAAAAGCTCATAAGTGTAACTCTGCTCATACCCTTTCCTAAATACACCCTTCTTCTTTGAGATCCGTACCTGATCACCTTCATTTCATTTAAAAACAAGTGGGTGCTTTGTCTTTGTCTTGTATAATGTGTTGAATACAGCCCTCTCGCTGTCTTTGTTCACAGAAGCCGGGGTTGTCTTTATCGACCGGTGGTATGAGCTGTTATAAGCACTAGTTAGCCTGAGTATGACATCTATGTAATGGCATGAATTCACAGATGTTAAATAACACCAAATTCTAGTCTTCAGAGTTCTGTTGAATCGCTCCACCACACTAGCTTTGGTTTCATTCTGTGTTGAGAAATGAATAATCTTCTGTTGTCTCAGCAGCTGCTGAAGGTTTTTATTATAAAACTCAGCCCCTTCATCTGTCTGGAGCTTTGGGTTTACGCCCCTCGTCCAGGATATCTTTAAAAGCACTTGAGGCCACTGGTCCTGACTTGGACTTGAGACATGTGACTGTGCATATTTTGAGAATACATGGCTGCATGTTGGCAGGTACGGGACACCTTCCCTGAATACTGGCTCATGGCCTGGAACAGCTCACTGACACCACTGACCAGCACTGTCTGTAAACCTCCTCAGAGCCCTTCATGAAGAGTGCATGCATCTTCCCCGAGTAAACACCTTTTCATAGTAGAGGGCGTAGCAGCCTTACCGCCGGCGTCATTTACAGCTTTCAGTAATTTACTCACACTTCCTAAACCACCAGGATGGGCTGGTCATTGTATATTTTATGAAGTGTACCCTCCATGATGAAGACAAGGCACTGATTCTTCCCACTCCTTTTTAAACATGTGAATGTAACGCTCTGTAGCCTGTGTACAGCCTTTTTTATGTTTTTATTTTTATTTTTATTATTTTATTTTTTTACCTGGGCTCTCTCTGTGACAGAATTTATGGCATAACTTGTGCTTTATGTTTGCATGTTTGAATAAAATAAAAACAAACAAACAATTAACAAGACAAAAGATTTTATTAGTGAAAAATGCATTTTAAAATAATCACAAATACTCACAATTTTTCCACACACACATCCAGTGTGGCCGATTTGAACCAATCCCCATTCACATTGTTGCACATTGAATCAAGTTTGGTGTGGATGTTTTCTTCTTGTTTCAATTTGAATAAAACCTCAGCAGCTCCTTGGATCCTTTCCACAGTAGCATAAATCCCATGTGCTGCTAGAAAACACAACACAGCGGCTGTGAAATAATTGTATTACAGTTTTTTCATCATCTTGTCAACATTTATCTGAAAATAATACTCCGAAAAGTCATAGAGGCAGCTGTGGTTCTGACTGGGTCGACTTGGCATCCATCACACTCTTCTTTCCAAGATTGTTGTATCTGATGGTTGACCAGATGAATGACAATTACTTTGAGATTCTCAACAAACGTCTCTGATAGTGAATATGAAGTGGGTGATTGGATGGTCCTGCGTAGCCATCCATCTATTCCTCACTGCCGGATGATGGCTGGGTAGGCGGCGGTGGTTGGATTCCTTGAGTGGATTTAAGTGGTGAGTAGTGGTTGTCAAGTCCGTCTGTTTTATTCTCTACAGCACGCTCCATAGACAGGTAGGGATGTACAAATGATGCCTGGTCTCCTTGAGGTCTATCTAAAAAAAATATTAGTACAATGAGATAAACATTAACATTCTACCAGAAAAATACTAATAATTGTACACACCATTGTGGTTTTTCAGTTGAAGGTTTTTTTGTCGTGAACGAAAACATCTTGTTCATGAATTGATAAACTGTCAAAAACAAGGCCTTTCCTAACTCTCTCCACACCACGCCCGAGTCTGTCTTTATGGATGGCAGCATCAATGTCTCTAAACACATTTGACACACGACCCCAGTCTTGCCACTGTATGAAAAAGACTCTTACTCACTGGTGTCACACCCGACTCTATTCATCTTATTCCGGAAGTTGCCGTATGCGCCGCCGTCTTGTCTCCGTTGTATTAGTTCACATGGAGCAGACGAGCTCAACAGAAAATAAGTTCTACTCGGACTAAAAAGCCGTTTTCAGACGCCCAGGAAATCGGAGCGTTGTTGACTTGTTGTTGCTCGTGTTCATTAAACATTTTACACAAATCAACCTACTTTATGTAACATTTTAGCGGTGAGACTTTTCCCTCGTTCGTCATTAGCTTTAACGGAGTTCTCGTCAAACGGAAATGCGTTTACGACAAAAGTGCGTATCTGTGGCAAAAAACGTAAAAAGTGGGCGCGGCAGAATAAGGTGAATACGATACAGGGTCCTGTAGCACTGAGCCATTGTCTGACAAAGAGAGTCTTTTGAAAAACGGCTCTATCAAGCTCGTTACAGATATTTTGGAACTGTTTCCAGTCTGATGCGGACAGAGAGGTTCGATTCACCGACTCCCCAATAGCTATATGCAGATACACCACTTTTTAACGTAACCTTCCCGTCATAATGATACGTGCTATAGACATACCCACTTTCCATCGTAAACGTTACCCCATAGCCAGATGGGATCGTATTCACGACACGCCTATGGTTTCGTCGGGGTCCGTCGGGTGCACACATCAAAGAATCAGCGGACATACCTGTCCCGTCAGCCAAAGGACCATCACTGCTCTTGTCTGCCATTGTCGCTATTTGAGTTGCCTCGCTGTAAAAACACTGAGAAAAAAGAAAGTGAGTAGGAATCATCTAAACCCCTTATATACATGGCATAGATTTTAAACACACCCACTCTGACGAAGGGGGTGTGGATTCAAAACCATTGGGGGTGTGGTTATCCCCCCTCCTGTCACCCCCCCCCCATCCCCACCCCCACCACAGCGGCGTAAACATCCATTAAATGCTAATTAGCCCCCGCCCTACCCCCTTCATAAAATGTGCCTCCTAGTGGAAACCGGAAGTAACTACACGCAGGAAGTGCGCCCCCTAGCGGACACCGGAAGTGGGATGAGGTTATTACTGGTATTGTTAACGTTAATAATCCACACATGCTATTAGGCACTTAGCATCTCAACTTGTCCCCTAGGATGTTTGAAAAGAGCTCAGTATTTTTAAAAACTATCCAACAATCATTAGCTCTCAAAAAACACAAGTTTATTTTAGGTGACGTAATTTAGTGAAATTAGGTGAGGGTGCATGGTGGCAGAGTGGCTAGAGCTTCTGCCTCCCATTAAGGAGATCCTGGGTTCGAATCAGTAGAAAATGAATGAAAGGTGAGGATTTGGACTAGTAGGAAGCACATTTAGGTCAAAACCTCTCGTGTTGAGTGTAAATCGTGTAATCTAGTGACACTAAACATCCAGGAAACATTAACGTGTTACTATGAGGAGCAGATACGTGACATCAGTATTATGAAATGTTCTAAAGTTTAATATGAGGATTGGCTTCACTAGTCATTTGATTCATTCATTTTTATGTGAAGGAATGCTCGCTTTGGTGTAGCATGGGCCAGTGTAAGAGTTTGTATGTAAGAGTAATAGAAGAGAGCAAATGAGCAGAATTTCATGCAGATGAAAGTCAATGTATGGAACGGTCCCAGCTTTTAGAATGCAGGTGTTCTGTTTCTTAACACTGGAAAGGTCTATTTTGTATGTTTTAAACTGTATGTTGAAACTGCCCAAAAGAAACCAAACACAGGAAGAGCAAACTGCAAACTCCACCGAGGAAGGCCCAGTGTTTCTGATCAACCACTGGATTACACGTGAACTCATTGTTCTACGTTTCCTGGACGAGCCCTTTTTGTTTGGACCCATGACCATGACAAACAACACATCCAAAACTGTGCTCAAAAACCTGCCTTTTTTCTTTTTGCAGACACACTATTACAGGTATGAGAGACGGCAGAGACTGAGCGGCGAAAGGCAAGACAAAACAGGCTCTTTTTGGCACAAATTGTAAAATCCCATTGCAACACATTCCCATAACTTGCATATTAATCCTGACAGAAAATGATCTAATGCCGTGCCACTGTTCCCAGTAAGTGATTTCTGGGTGGGTCGGTGTAGTCGTGTCCACACAGGTGAGCGCCCCTCCCCCCCAGCCCTCAGAGCCACACAGGAAGCTGCACATTCCAGTACAAGCTCAGACACCTGCCCCTTCGTTCAACCTCCACAGAGATCTTACATTCCCATGTTCTCAATACTTCAAGTCACGACTGCATTTCATATTACTACCACTCCTGCTACTACTGTTACTACTGCTACTACTCAGGATTCTATCAGTACTATCCCTGCCCAGCCACATTCTGCCCTGATCAGGATTGAATCTTGGACCTTTTATGACACTGGTAAACAATTCATAAACTTGACGTCCATTCCAAAGTGAAATCCGTGTATGGAAACTACAGTCTGCTCAACTTTCTGGATCTCAGTCTTCCAGTCCGTTTTTTTTTTTTTTTTTCTCCCCAGGGATACACTGACCTCATTGGTTATCATATCATTTCAAGTTTCTTTTAGGGGTGGTTTTTGGGGTGGGCGAGGTAGGCATCACGGCAGGAGAATGTAAGAATGTGTAAGGTGCACAGTGCAACACACTTCAACTGCCCCGTCATGCAGAGCCTTTCCTCACACAGTGTAGTCTGCACTCAGCTCATGCAGGCCCTGTCCCAGATCCTTATCACTATCACCAATACAGAGCAGCCATTGACGCTCAAAGAAGACCTATTGTGCATTTTTATAGTTTTAATCTACGACACTTGTGGATCATTATGTTATATTTTTGACATCGTAAATGGCTATATTGTCCACTAACCTCCGAGTTGAAACCAGTGGGCGAGGCTACCGCCGTAAAATTGAGCCGTTCATTGGAGCCCGCTATGCGGTGCTGACCGCTAGGGGCTGCTGCGGAAGTAGAATTTTTCAATGCAAGTCAATGGCGAGTTAGACGTCTCAAAACCTACTTTAGAGCCTGGCTCAAAATACGGCTTTACTAAAGATATGAAAAGATGTATGGAAATATTTTAAAAACAAGACAGAAACTTCATATTGCCTTGATTTTGCAATGATTATGGAGACATGAAGGATCAATTTACTGTAAGGCTGTAAAGCACAAACACTGCATGGAAGTCTGCATTTTGAACAGTCCTTTCTAGGAAAAAACTTTTAAATTTTAAATCTCAAACTCAAGGATGAATAATGTTTTTATTAGGTGTATATATTGACAAATGGATGTTTCTCCTGTCACAATCTGTATTGTATACTTTTTTAATTTTAGAATGTTGATCCATAAGGTAATGTACCAGTCTTGAAAACAGCTCACACATTATAATAAAGATAATTGGAATTCCAAATAACGTAATTAAAACTGTGGCAAGTAAGTACAAATATTACAGGTGGTATAAAATATAGAGCTCAAAAAAGTTATGGTGAACTGTAATAAAGTGTTTGGTTTGACACTCAAGCTGTTGGAAGTATAATCATTCTTTAGGAGCTGCCGGCAATACCAAACATGCAGGAGAAGGACTTTTCATGTTTGAACCGTCCAGACACTTGAGCAGAAGCAGCAGACGTCACACAATGGACATTTAGCTCTGCAGACACATGAACTGATAGTGCTTAATGCACACGGATCATGGCCATTACAATGTCAAGTGACCTGCACTTGAAACTGTCATTTGTAAAAAGTTACAGTTGTACCTGTAATTACATTTTCCAATGCAACTAAATCTAGATATAATTATTATAACCCCTTGATCAAAACCTCTGAACTTTACTTTTACAGATTAAACACAACTGATAGAAAATGTGCTCATCCATTGTATGTTCTGTGATGTTTGATTGAAAGAACATTTCTGCACTCCAAAGAATCATTTTCAGTTCCTCACCTGCACCTCATTTTCAAACCAAATCAAATGATGTTTTAGTTTAGTGTTCAGTGAACTGCAGACAGTAAAGGTGAAGGTGGCACAAACAGACACGGAGCTAATCTTTATTGTTAGTCGAAGAACAAAGCAAATCTCCAGACGTCTGCAACAGAAGAACGAAAGTTACGTATGTAACTACGGTTCTATGAATCCCGGATGACCGCCAGAGGCGGTGCCTAAGCACTGAATGATCATCTTTTGCGCATGCGCAGGTCGAGAATCTAATGACAACAAAGTCACCTGTGACCTCCCGGTGACCCACGTGAGTCTATATAGTCACGTGACACCGAGAGCTCAGTCCCGTTTCTTCTCGCGAGCAAATGCGGATTCCGAGGGACTGAACGCTCTGGCGGTCATCCGGGATTCATAGAACCGTAGTTATATACGTAACTTTCGTTCTATTTCATCCCTCCTGTGCCTAAGCACTGGATGACATATCAACAAGGTCCCCATATGCCAACACACAGAAAGTAAAACAAAAACACGCCTACCTCATGACGAGGAAGGGTGCTGCCTCAAGATCCCATCCAGTGGATTGGAGACAGCCACACTGACTCTGTAGAAGCGGGCAAACGTAGACGGTGAAGTCCAGGAGGCCGCCGCACAGATGGCATCCAAGGGCACGCCGCTCATGGCCGCCCAAGAGGTGGACAGGCTCCTAGTTGAGTGGCACCTCACACGATCTGGAGGCTGACAATCCTGAGAAACATAAGACTGCTTAATGGCCTCAACCACCCAATGGGCAAGGCGCTGCTTAGAAAGCGCCCGACCTTTTCTTGGACCAGCATAACACACAAAGAGGCAATCAGATTGCCGAACAGCGGCCGTAGCCCGTATATAAACCTCCAAAGCCTTGACCGGGCAGAGTGTGTCATTAGCCCCAACACCAAACCATGCCAGTTGGAGCGGCTGCGTGCAAACCCAAGAGGAAAACACCTTAGGAAGAAATGTGGCATCCGGCCAAAGAGTGACCCCCGAACCATCGGCATTCCACCTGCAGCAGGGCTCGCTGACAGACAAAGCCTGCAGTTCGCCAACTCTCTTACCCGAGGCCATAGCCAGGAGAAAAGCAGTCTTGAACGAAATCCACTTCAGATCCACCTGTCCCAGGGTGGGGGGAACCTGCAATGCGTCTAGCACCAGAGTCAGATCCCAAGATGGGGCTACCGGGCGTCTCAGGGGGTTAAGCCGTCACGCCCCCTTCAAGAAGAGCGAGACATTCCTGTCACTACCCACAGAGGCACCATTGGCACAATCACGCCAGCAGGATATTGCAGCAACATATACCTTGAGGGTCGACGGAGACCGCCCATGATTCAAGAGCTCCTGTAAAAACTCCAGAATGGAGGAGATAGAGCAGTGTGGTGCTTCCAGGCCCCATCGCTGACACCAGACACTAAAAAACTTCCATCTATTGGCATATAACCGCCGAGTGGACGGTGCCCGCGCATTAGTGATGGTGTGGCCTATCTCCCCACCAAACTCTGAGAAGGCCGTGTCGGACCCCTCAGCGGCCACACCCAGAGCCGAAGACGCCCGGTCGGGGTGCAGAAGCCTCCCTCCCAGCTGGGATAGGAGATCCCTCCTGAAGGGCAGGGGTCTTGGAGAGCTGCAACAGAGCCTGCGCTGCAGTGCAAACCAAATCCTGGCTGGCCAAAACGGAGCCACCAGGAGAAGGCAGTGACCCGCGATAGAGTGGGGAAGATCAGAGGGAACGGTGGAAATGCATAAAGCAGAGCCCTCGGCAAGTCGTGCGCCAGCGCATCTCGGCCCAGAGGGCAGGTGGCATCCGCCAGAGAAAACCACAGGGGACAATGAGTCGCCTCTCGGGACGCAAAGAGGTCGACCTCTGCCCTACCGAACATTCTCCAAATGCCGGGCAGTGGCCCGGAGAGTGGAGGCTGGCGGGATGCTGGCGGGACAGAAAATCCGCCACCACATTCTGTGAAAACGTACACATTTTACATTTTTGGAAATAATGCTGCATGAGTACATCAACGGAAAATGTACATATTTCACATTATGCAAATGATGTTAGATAAGAATGTCAATCAAAAACATACACGTTACAGTTTATCGATAATAAACCCTAACCCCACACAGACTCTAACTATAATTTACAAAACCTACAAACGTACTTATTGAACGTATTTTGACAGTAAAAACTACTAAAGTTACGTAAATGCATAAATTATGTACGTATGTTTTTGGAGACTAGGTTACAGACAGCGAAGGGATTTGATGGAAGGATGAGTGACAGCAGTCTGATGCATCGAGCCGACAGTGAGATAAAAAGAAGAGTGGAAAACAGCAGCTGCAGAAAGGAAGGAAAAGGACTGTGAAAATAGAGAAGGAAATCGAAATTATCTGCACTCTTCTCTTTGAAAGTATTTTTTACTAAGACGTTCCTGCAAAGGGTTTTTGTGAGTATAAAGTTCTTATCTGAAAAGTCCGGTTTGATTAAAGGCAGAATTGGCTGAGGCAGGATTACCGTAAAAAACAGTTTATGAATCTGTGAAAAGGTTTTTCTGGATAGAAAACTCCTAGGAAGGATTTAGTAAAACAATTCATTTTATTTTAAAATTAATTTAGAAATTAAAATGTGATCCCAGTCGAGTAAACATCGCCCTGTCAAGGATTTTTGTGAAGAAAATCATTTTTTTTTATAAATAAAACTGATGGTGGAAAATTAAGGGATTTAATGGAAAGATGAGTGACAGTGAAACAAAGCAAACAGTGAAAAGAGAGAAAGAAATCTGACACAATTAGACGAGGTTAAAGGACCATGTGAAGACACACGGCTTGATTTATCCGCACTCTTCTCTTTTAAAATACTGTATAATGATTTTGTATGTCTTCATCTGTTTTTGATTTTAATGTAAGTTTATTCTATTGTGTAAAGCACTTTGAATTGCCTTGTGTACAAATTGTGCTCTACAAATAAACGTGCCTTGCCTTTCTTAGTAGTGAATAAAGTGGGTGGATGAAGGAACTTCGACAAACTGTGCGCTGGTTTAGTTGGAGGGTTTAGTTTCAGACAGATCAAAGCCGTTTCTTTTGTTGACAGTCCAACAGAACGTACAGTTTGAACCTCTGAAGTCTTACCCTGTTTCCCGCTCTGCCCTTCACTCCTCTGAGCCGTAATGACTGCAGAAGGCTTACTCAGGCTCTCCAACATCATGGCTTTGTCCTGGCCTGGTACAGAATGTCCCGGCACATTCCTGTGGAGTGGACGTGACCCGCAGCTTGGGAAACCCTGCCTGTGTAGGCTGCAGGTGAGACGTTATCACACGCTCCTGTTCAGAGAAGAACGCTGCACTGATAAGTCAAACTGGCAAACACGCCGCCAAATGAAAAACAGAACAATGTCTTGGTCTTACAGAATGTCACTACATTCACGCTCTTCAAAATAATGTTGCTTAAGTAGAACCAAGTAATTCAACAAATTATCTATTTAGTGAAGTTATATGTTTATATTTATAATATTCGATATGTGAAGAACAAAACATTAAATAATGCACAAAATCTGGTATTTTAGACACAAAAGACCAACAAAATGATGAGTCAAACTAAATCATATCTGAAGGAGCAGAGCAAGAAACACAAATGTTCAAATCGTTTCACGTTTTTGTCACTGAGAGGAGGAACCAACAGGTAAGAGACTGTTACAACATAAACCCTTCCAGTGGTTGTAAAGGAAATGCTGCGTTCCATTAGCCGGGTGCCATTTCAGCAGTTAGCACCCATGCATTTTCAATTGAACAGTCAGCCTTGTAATAAGCATTTCTTAAATCTCATGTTATTCTGAACAATAATGCACCAGAAACAGCGGTTAAACACCGTTTGACAGAAAAATGTTTGTTTAGTTTCACCAAGTGCCACAAATAAATAAATTAACTTTAGAAACTAGAGGTTAAAGCTAGATATTGAGAGTTATCACTCGTTGGTAAATGTGATGACCATATAAACAATATCTGCGACGCCTACAAACCACAATACCACAGTTTGTTTTTGCTTCTCCATTAAAATCAATGGCTAGAATGTAAACACATGTAGCAGACCGTGCACATCCTGTCACTCCTGGAAGTTACACTGTACAATATATAACTTTTTAATATTTCATTATTTCTATGCATTGAAACATGTGGGTGACCTTTAGGTTCATTTTTTTCATCTACATTTCATTTCATTAAACCACACACTGGAAATGTGACACAAGCCAGGACTTTATGTGGTTTAAACTCAGATAAAAAGGTAGAGAAATCCCCTTAAGCTGCAGGACTTGATCTTGACTCAGGAACTGTGGCGGAATGGTTATCAGGAGTTTTGTCTACACAACACATTCTTATCTGAGTCAACCTGCAGCATTCTTCATCAGAGCAGACGCCTCACACATTATTGTCTCTGTAGTAATCTGGATTCATCTGGACACACAGACTCAGCCTCAAAGTCTCCAACAACTCAAGACTTTCAGTAATTGAAGTTTTTGGACTAAACACAGCAGCAGAAGATAATGTCCCAGAGTGAGAGTGAGGCTGAGGGTCCAGAGGTCACCTGCACGGGGCGTGTCTTGTCTAGTACAGTTGTAGTCTCACTGTAGCGCTGCTGTGGCATGGCTTTTCCACACGGGACTTTTACAGTTAGCAAACATCTTACTCACTTTGTGGTGTTTGTGATACCTTGTTCTGTTCCTGTGCGTTTCAGTTTCTATAATGACGAATGCAAACGTCAGGAGTCCACTTCTTCATCTGTGTGACCTGGTGGATTACTAATGTTCACAGTCCACATTTTCACAGCACACTTTGCCTCCGCCGTCACAACAGCCCTTACCCAGGACGTCCCAAGCAGGTACCTGTGTGACCCAGCAGAGTAAGGGAGGGGCAGCGGGTTTATTTGAAGGTGGTTCGGCAGAAGTCCAAGTTCATACGCACAATGGCCTTTTATGGTTTTACTGACTGGAGTTAATGATTAGAGCTGAAAAGCCAAACAATGTGTAACTAAACAGACATTGTGAAATATTTTCTACAATGGAATGTACCTGCAGAAGCCAAACTCAGCTTTTACAGACAGTTTATGATTGATTGTCTCATTTGCATCTGAAATATTTTTGTTCACTCATTCATTCATGTTAAAGTCCTCATGTCTGCTGTGGTTGTGTCGCTCTAAGATGATCTAAATGCACGGTTTAACCCTTTACATAACGTGGACACATTGAGCCGAATCGACTTGAGCTTTTATTCTCCGATTCATGTATGTTTGAGTAAATGCCCACCCCTTGGATCCAGAATGACATTTCTCATTCATTCATTAATTCATTAATTCATTAATTCATTCATTCATTCATTCATTCATTCATTCTTTCATTCATTCATGCAAATTAACAATTACCATAATCCAGTGGGTCCTTTGGTCAGACCCTTCACTCTGCTGCCTGCCAACAAGGTCTGTGGCAGGTGCAGGGGAGCCAGTGCACCTAGAGGACAGATGGGCCACTGGAACATAAATTGGGTGAGATGCGAGAACAAGGCTCTGTTGGAATGCTACTACTCGAGTAACCCCAGTCAGAGGGGTCACCTGCAAAGGACGTGGGATGAATGGATACTTCGAAACCCACAATCAAGACTCACAGCGAAACACTTAGTAGCTGTCCACAAACGGCAACTGCTATCACAACTTGGGACTTCAGATACAAACAGAATGGTATTGGCCAATAAAGAGCAAAGGAAGGAACTAGAAAACTAGAAACTAGAGAAATACCAAGGGCTCAAAGTGCTGCCCATAGTGATGGGAGCACTCAAGGCAGTGTCCCCACAACTGGAGGAGTGGTACAGCAGATCCCTGGAGGAACAGGAGGAAAATCATCATCTACTTTTGTAAGAAAGAAGCAAAAGCCTTCTTTACAGTGACTTCAACCCTGCTCAGCTGAGCTGACATCCAGCATGGTGTATCTGCCAACATCATGTTTCCTCATGTCGTGCTGCTGATTCAACACTGGCTTTGTTCACATGCAAACCAAAAAGCTGATCATTATCTGATTTCTGGAGTTCTCCAGTCATTAATTGTCATGTTTACAGTCCCATCTTATGTGAGTATCTCATTTCTTTCTGATTGATTCTTGTTGATGTTTGTCCTTCAAATACAGCTGTTACTCCAATAATCCACTGCTTCAGTGACAGGTGTCACCTGGTGTTTGTGATGATCAGACTTTTCTGGTGCTGGAAACACATAAAAAAAGTCATTGGTCTCAAGTCGATTGCTCTGACTTTTTAAGTCCTCACTAGAGCAAATTAAACGGTCACAGTGACAGACAGAGGTTTGTTCTGTCATATTAAATATAAAAAGTCCATTTAAGAAGAAACATCAAGTAGTCCATTTTATCAAGTCATGTTTCAAGTCAAAACAATGACTAAAGTCTGACTTGAGTCCATGTCATGCATAACACACTCTTGTGGGAAACCACTGAGAATTATGATTATGTTTTATTCCAAAATATAGAAGGGCTCAAATAAAAGAAACAAATAAAAAAGAAAAACAGTGCAGAAAGAGCATTTAAAAGACTTGATGGTGACTCACCTCTGTCTCTCTCTCTCTCACTGTCTTTCTCTCTCTCTCTCTCACACTCTCTTTCTCTCTCTCTCTCTCTCTCTCTCTCTTCAGATGGCCGGTTTAAAGGGGATGTGGAGGGGAATACATATCTGTCTTTAAAGGGACAGTGATGCATGGGCAGGAAATGAAAAGGAGTGGACTGTCTGTCACAGTCATGTTTTGAGCTCCTGATAAACAATAATTAATACATTATTATTCATTATTATTATTCATATTCAGGAATTGTTAAGATATGAATGTCATTTTCAGGGGAGCTCTGAATCCACAAAACATTTAAGAACCAGACAGTCCAAACTGTCAACTAAACAAGCAAACTCTGATCTGAAAAAAAGCAACATTCAAACATGCAGAGTGCAATGAAAAGAACACAACATCAAACCATTTCAGAAACTTAGATTACTCGTCCACGTGAAAAACAAAATGGAGGCAATTGAAACACTGGGGCCTTTTTGCTCTCACACACCTGGGATCCTGAAGACATCGGACTGCAGGTGGCGCTGTGGTCCTGCCTCATGGTGAAGACAGCACCAACATCTGTATAAACCAGCTACAGCAACATCATGAACAACACCTTGAAGAAGAAGATGAGTGACAGTCCAAACTGTCAGATAAACAAACTAACTTTGGTCTGCAGACAGAACCCTCAACATAAATGATCAGAAGAACAACTGACCGTCCTCAGACTGTGATTGAGAAGTCTTTGGCTGTGGCTGATGCGCTGCACGACCATGAATGATGTCAGCAGTGAAGCAGGCGGTGAATTGAATTCACGGTTTCTTTTTTGCATGAAAAATCATACATCATACATGAAAGTACATGATACTTACAGTCATGGTACACAAAAAAACACCATCACCTTGAAGCGCCGCAACACATCTAAAAAAGCATCTAAGAGGCTGAATTATCTGTTATGGAAATGACAGCTGCATGTGTCACTTAAAACGTATTAAATAAATGATTTAACACGAATTCCGAACCACCCTAACATCACACGATCGCTCTGAGTGGAGTCTGCATGTCCTCCCCGTGTTACCGTGGGTTCTCTCCGGGTTCTCCGGCTCCTCCCACCGTCCAAAGACATGACTGTGTAGGTTAATTGAGAACTCTAAATTGTCCCGAGTGTGTGAATGTGACAGTGAATGGTTGTCTGTCCTTGTCTCTGTCTCTGTGTGTCAGCTGTGATGAGTTGGCCACTGTCCAGGGTGTACCCCGCCTGAGGCCCAAAGTCACTGGGATAGGCTCCAGTCACCCGCGACCCCTAACGGGAATAAGCGGTAGAAATGAATGAATGAATGAATGAATAACACTTTTACATGATTAAAGACTTACTTATAGTGGCTGTGTGTGTGTGCGTGTGTGTGTGTGTGTGTGTGTGTGTGTGCGTGCGTGCACGTGTGCGTGTGTGTGTGTGCGTGTGTGTGCGTGTGTGAGCGCATGTGTGTGTGTGTGCGTGTGTGTGTGTGAGCGCGTGTGTGTGTGTGTGTGCGTGCGTGCGTGCGTGTGTGCGTGTGTGTGTGTGAGCGCGTGTGCGTGTGTGTGTACGTGCGTGTGTGTGTGAGCGCGTGTGTGTGCGTGCGTGTGTGTGTGCGTGTGTGTGTGTGAGCGCGTGTGTGTGTGTGTGTGTGAGCGCGTGTGTGTGTGTGTGTGTGAGCGCGTGTGTGTGTGCGTGCGTGCGTGTGTGTGTGAGCGCGTGTGCGTGTGTGTGTACGTGCGTGTGTGTGTGTGTGTGTGCGTGCGTGCGTGTGTGTGTGCGTGTGTGCGTGCGTGTGTGTGAGCGCGTGTGTGCGTGTGTGCTGGAGAAGCCGTGGTTGCCAAGTGGCCCATCATTACCATGTGTTTTGGGACTGTCCTGTGGCTCAGAAATATTGGCCTGAAATAAACAAAGCACTCCAGCCTGTTTTTGACTTTGCCATTTGTATTTGGGCCTCAAAACCCCTGCCATGGACACAATAAATGGATATCTCTGGAACACACACAGGCCGCAAGAAAGAAAGAGGCTCAAAGAAATGCATGACACAAACTGCACCAACAATTACGGACTGGGCTGACATATAGTTGAAGTAAAACAGAGCTTTAGAGCAGTGGTTCCCAAAGTGGGGGTCGGGACCCCCGGGGGGTCGCGAGGGATGAGCTGGGGGTCGCGAGATGATTTCCAGATCTAATTTAAATAAATATGACACTGTATTTGCTCTATTTTTTTAAATTCAAAACAGTATATTTTAGTGAAATATGGTCAAATAAGATAGTAAACAATTAAAATAACCAATATTAAACCTGATTTAACATGCTTTGATATTTAAAATTATTTTTAATTTCGCTTTGGGGGTCCTGAGTCGATTGCATGGCTATTTTGGGGGTCCCGGCCAGAAAAGTTTGGGAACCCCTGCTTTAGAGCACTACATGACAGGATTAACTCAAACATGCAGGAATCAACCAGAATACAACTGAGGGTCACTAATGGTGAGGAAGCACTGTTGTAAAAAGCTCATGAAAAGAGATTTAGCACAACATGGCTCCTTACATTATTATCCTTTAAACGTCCGAATGCTCCTCCTGATCTCTCGGAGCTTCTGTCTGCCCATGCTCCATGTAGAGCGTTGGGATCAGCAAACCTCATGATCTTAGACGTCCCGAGGTCCTGGTTAAAAACCAGAGGCTTTCTCTGTGGCAGGCCTTAGACTCTGGAACAGTCTTCCTCTGGACATTAGAACAGCCCAGTCTCTGAATATTTTTGAGACTTTGTTGAAAACCCATTTGTTTGCACAGGTTTTTAACACGAGCTGAGCAGAACATTTGTAATGTATTATTTTATTTTACCTTCTTTTTTCTGTTTTTGTCATTTTATGTTGCCTCTGCACAGCACTTTGGGCCATTGTGGTTGCGTTTAAATGTGTTTTAATAAACTTGACTTGACTAATATTAATTATGAATTGCATTTCTGACTGTGTTCTAACTTTTACATGACAAATAAATCCAGGTCTGATGGTAGGTATTGATTAAACTCAAATCAAAATGTCATGTGATATGATATGATATTTCGTTTTATCTACTTTTTCTATAATAGAGCCTTTTGAAGTGTGAAAATGAAAGATACAGAAGTGAAGAGCTGGGATTATCCTCAGAATATCTCGTCGAGTGCTTTTACGTCAGTGTCAGCCTCAGACACGTGCGACGTCAGAGCTGCTGCAGGACACGTTCAACATGGGATTTTACTGCATTTACTCTAGTTTTAAAGCACATTATGATGAACACAATCCTGATTTTTAAATTGTACAGGACAAATACTCGCAGGAATGCTGAGCCCACAATATTTTTTTCATTTGATCAACAGCAGTGTTTCTCAAACTGTGGTACAAGGTGGTACGCTTTGCAGTTTGAGTCAGGACATGATTAAAGTGCCTCTGACAGGTTTTGAACTAATTTTACTAAAACACAGTTAAGATAATTATGTTCAAGATTCTGCTAAAAAAAAACAATTTTTATCCCAGTTTGGCAGTTTTTTAGGATTTAAATTTTGACTTCCTGGTTGTAAATCATGACATCACACTAGGGAATTCTGTAACTGTTGCCTAGAAACCATGTCGTACACTGGGTCAAAACTCCTCAAATGTCACAGAAATTATTGTTTGACAAATAAAAACACATAGAAACGCCTTTATTTTGATGAATTAATGTTTGAAGGATCAGAAAAATGTGTTTCTTGGTTGTAAATTGTCCCTGGTGTGTCTCCCTAGTGTGATGTCATCGTGTTTGGAACTCTGCTCTACTTCCTGTAAAGTTCAACATATTTTTCAGCTTTTCTTCACAAACTGACTCCTGATTTGTGTAAAACTATCATTTATATTCTCAACAGGTTTTATCCCATCAAATAAAGTCAAAACTAGAAAATCATAAAAACCCGTCATACGCACTTTAAACCAATGGAGTCCGGACATTTGAACTCCGCTGGTTTAATCATTATCTCCAGTTGGTCTCATTTAAAATCAAGCCTAATTTAGACCGGGTTTAAACCTGGTGGTACTCGGGAAGCCGTTTATTATTTTTTGTATGAAACGTTGGACAACTACTGCTCACAAATACAGATTGATTTTGGAATTTGTGAAGTTTGAATACAATTTTGAGGCCATTATAGTATTTTTCCCATCTTTTGTTATAGAAAATCAAACAAACTGACAGGTTACACGACACATTTCACTAAAACACAGTAAACGTGATTATGTTTAAGATTTTACTCAACAATTTGCGTATTTGTCCCAAGTTTGACATTTTTTGTAATGTTTATAATTGTACTTCCTGGTTGAACATGAGCAGCAAATATGACAGAGGTGGAGGTGATCCCTAAACTGTTACCTAGAAACCATTTTGAAAACAAGGGCCAAAACCTGCATAAATGACACAATAGTTATGATTTGACAAATAATAATACCCAACAACAACTGTATTATGTTGAATGACTATTTAAGCTGTTAGAAGGATCTATCAGTTGAGCCTTAACTGTCTTTTTTTTATTTTGACTGTACATCCCATTTTGATGATTCTGATTTAGAACTCACCACTGCTTCCAGTCACTTTATTTTTCAAAATTTCTTCTCAAACTGCAACTTCACAGATCACAAACCACGATAAGTCTTTACCACAGGTGCCCTCCCATCACGCATTTTGAGAACCTGTCATGTAGACTTTAATCATTGAAATTGAAATGACGGAGCATTTTAAAGGATCAATAAAATGGGACATGTCTTCTGCGTGTGTGCTCAGAGAAAGTGGTTGCTTACCTTCTACCAAACAGTCAGCGCAGTCACACCTTGGACACACAGAGACTCAAGTGTTAGCTATTTGTGTTGGCGTGCTTCACAACATGTCAGCTTACTGTAACGCCTCCAGTGTCCTGTATCAGAGCGAGTTAGTGAGCTGTGCTGTGCTGTCCCGGGTCAGATGCTCGCGCCTGTCTGGATCTCCTCAGAACCTTATCTGCAGCTGATGAAGGCTCCACTCGTCTCGCTCAGGACAAGTGTGGACAGGATACAGAAGCAAATGCCCAAATGCTGATGTTATTAAGTTCAAAATATGCCCCACTTTGACTCCTCTGATGTGTGAATGAGAGGAGCTTTGGCCCTGGTTTGCAGTACGGTTGCTGTGTTACACTTATGGAATGATCTCTACATAATATGTCATGTCTGCTGCTCAGAAACATCACCAAAAATTGTCAAAAGAGGAAAGACCATGTACTTATTTCTTTGGAAAACCTTAAATGCAATTGTATGAGGTATGTTTTAGTAGAATGAGTAGGCTAACCCGTCCTATTACATTGACATGGACATTTAAATATGAATGGCTCATGCTTTAATAGATACAATCAATGTTCCTCGCAGTATTTATGGAAGTGAATATTTATAAAATGACATGACTCGTTTGAACTCCATCTGGTGTAAGCTTCTCTGAACAGTCAGCAGCAGCTTCACCCGTGACACCACTTAATATCCATTGTTTAAACGTGAAATAAATAGTTATTTGAATGTTTTATTTCACTATTTGGTCTTCAAGAGGAAAAACAATGAAACTCAAGTGTAAAACATACAATTCAACGCACAAACTGTCATGAGTCATGCTTATGAGTAATTTTTTATATACTCGTTGACAAGAAGCACAGCATTCAACAATTAAATGAAAGTGTTTTTCTTCATCATGAGAAATGGCTAACGACATGCACTTTAACTTCATTTAGTTTTCATTTTAACGATGGTGAACGTTAAAGCTGCACCATGTAACTTTTCTGTTGGGGGGGGGTGTAATCCATTTGCCTGGACTCATCTTAATAAAGATATATTACACCTGGGCAAACATGGGACTTCCTTATTGGGATGCAGAGTGGTGTCAGACAGGGACACAGTGAAAGCAAAGCTCCCAAAGTTAGCAGCAGGCCCTGGGCAGCGGGCCCTGGGCAGCGGGCCCTGGGCAGCGGGCCCTGGGCAGCGGGCCCTGGGCAGCGGGCCCTGGGCAGCGGGCCCTGGGCCAGCTGGCACTTCACTCCCACATTTATTTACATAAGAACCTCGGACCAGGGCACCCACCCAAACAGCATTCCTCTTAATCCACACACTGCATGTTCATCGGCATTTATGTACTTTGTCCTCTGTTCATGTTGTCCCCTGTGAGAATCGATTGTTACACAGGGACATTTGATGTGAAAGTTTAGGACTTTCAGACCCCTCGACCCATAACTTCAGTGTAGTTCTTCAACAGTGATTCATGGATTATACCAGGACTAGAGCCAAACTAAACCTGGACAAAACTTGGGTTAAACTGGAACTAGTTAGAGCTTAACCAGTCATAGACAGGACAAAATCAGGACAAAAACAAGACTTAGTGAGGACTAAATGACTACACTCGGGTTCTCATTAACTACATTTGGACCAGTTTGCTTCAGAGAGCTTTGAAACAGTTCTGTGTCTCCATGCTCAGGTCCTGGCTCACAGAAGTCACCCAAACATAACAAACCTAAATACTCAAATATACTTCTTAATCATGAGGCCGATCTCAGCATTTCACAAAAAGACAAAAAGACATAGTTTGTGGAGCTGTGTGTTGTGGTTATTTTCTGTTTCTATCTGCTTTTTGCCATTTCGTTTTGACCTGAGTTCTTTCTCTCCAATCATCTCACTCAAAAGCGTTCAAGGAGCTAAAGTAAGCCAGACCGCTGTGAGAGCAGCTTTGGGTTTCGCTTTGACTCACTTACACAGGCCGGTATGATTGAATTAAGACACTTTTGTCAGGATCCGCGCCAAAGTGAACCAGTCGAAACGCGATTAATGACTCACAAGATTTTGGAACCTTGCAGAACAATGGGTAAAGAGGAGACACACATCCACATAAAATCCAAATGTGTTGCCTCAATATTTTTACTTGTTTAACATCAGAGGTTCTTTTGTATATGAGGAAATAGTTAACATGATTTTAAAACAAACAGTTTTCTCATCTCATGACATTTTCTTGTCTTTTTGATAGTGTCTTGCAGACTAGGTGTTCAGTGCATGACTTTGGTGAGAGTTTGTTGTTGAATCAGGGTTCTTCACAGAGGTGAGAGAGAGCAGGTCTGTCACCATGGCTACTGCTTTGGAACAGTCACACAACATGGAGGTGCCATTGGGGATCAGGATGAGTACAGACAGTTGTTCCAGCGTCTGTGTGAGGACACTGCCCCCTGTGGCACACACGGACTATTCCCAGTGCAGTCACTTGGCACTGACTGTATGGATGCAGTGAGGTGACATTATGTCACGTGTCATACTGGTCTGAAGTGTGCTCTTCTAAAAAAGAGTCAGCAAAAACACTGATACAAAGTGGCAAAAATTGTTCTCAATTGCTCAATTCTAATTCCACTCTGTCTTCTACTCTGCCCTCTTCACATGCTGTGCCCTCGTCACATACTCTGTCCTCATCACATACTCTGGCCCGTCACATACTTGTCCTCGTCACATACTCTGTCCTCGTCACATACTCTGTCCTCGTCACATACTCTGCCCTCGTCACATACTGTGCCCACGTCACATACCCTGTCCTCGTCACATACTCTGCCCTCGTCACATCCTCTGTTCTCGTCACATACTCTGCCCTCGTCACATCCTCTGTTCTCGTCACACACTCTGTCCTCGTCACATACTCTGCCCTCGTCACATACTCTGTCCTCGTCACATACTCTGCCCTCGTCACATACTGTGCCCACGTCGCATACTCTGTCCTCGTCTCATACTCTGCCCTTGTCACATACTCTGTCCTCGTCTCATACTCTGCTCTCGTCACATACTGTGCCCACGTCACATACTCTGTCCTCGTCACACTCTCTGCCCTCGTCACATACTCTGCTCTCGTCACATACTCTGCTCTCATCACATACTCTGCTCTCGTCACATACTCTGCCCTTGTTACATACTCTGTCCTTTTTAAATACTCTGTCCTCGTCACATACTCTGCTCTCATCACATACTCTGTCCTCGTCACATACTCTGTCCTCGTCACATACTCTGTCCTCATCACATACTCTGTCCTCGTCACATACTGTGCCCACGTCACATACTCTGTCCTCGTCACATACTCTGCCCTCGTCACACACTCTGCCCTCGTCACATACTCTGCCCTCATCACATACTGTGCCCACGTCACATACTCTGTCCTCGTCACATACTCTATACTCTGTCCTCATCACATACTCTGCCCTTGTCACATACTCTGTCCTTTTTAAATACTCTGTCCTCGTCACATACTCTGTCTGTGTTAAATACTCTGTCCTCGTCACACACTCTGCCCTCGTCACATACTATGTCCTCGTTACATACTCTGCCCTTGTCACATACTCTGCCCTCGTCACATACTCTGTCCTCGTCACATACTCTATACTCTGTCCTCGTCACATACTCTGCCCTTGTCACATACTGTGCCCACGTCACATACTCTGTCCTCGTCACACACTCTGTCCTCGTCACACACTCTGCCCTCGTCACATACTCTCGTCACATACTCTGTCCTCATCACATACTCTGTCCTCGTCACATACTCTGCCCACATCACATACTGTGTCCTCGTCACATACTCTGCCCTCATCACATACTGTGCCCTTGTCACATACTCTATACTCTGTCCTCATCACATACTCTGCCCTTGTTACATACTCTGTCCTTTTTAAATACTCTGTCCTCGTCACATACTCTGCTCTCATCACATACTCTGTCCTCGTCACATACTCTGTCCTCGTCACATACTCTGTCCTCGTCACATACTCTGCCCTCGTCACACACTCTGCCCTCGTCACATACTCTGCCCTCATCACATACTGTGCCCACGTCACATACTCTGTCCTTGTCACATACTCTATACTCTGTCCTCATCACATACTCTGCCCTTGTCACATACTCTGTCCTTTTTAAATACTCTGTCCTCGTCACATACTCTGTCTTTGTTAAATACTCTGTCCTCGTCACATACTCTGCCCTCGTCACATACTATGTCCTCGTTACATACTCTGCCCTTGTCACATACTCTGCCCTCGTCACATACTCTGTCCTCGTCACATACTCTATACTCTGTCCTCGTCACATACTCTGCCCTTGTCACATACTGTGCCCACGTCACATACTCTTTCCTCGTCACACACTCTGTCCTCGTCACATACTCTATACTCTGTCCTCGTCACATACTCTGCCCTTGTCACATACTGTGCCCACGTCACATACTCTGTCCTCGTCACACACTCTGTCCTCGTCACACACTCTGCCCTCGTCACATACTCTCGTCACATACTCTGTCCTCATCACATACTCTGTCCTCGTCACATACTCTGCCCACATCACATACTGTGTCCTCGTCACATACTCTGCCCTCATCACATACTGTGCCCTTGTCACATACTCTATACTCTGTCCTCATCACATACTCTGCCCTTGTTACATACTCTGTCCTTTTTAAATACTCTGTCCTCGTCACATACTCTGCTCTCATCACATACTCTGTCCTCGTCACATACTCTGTCCTCGTCACATACTCTGTCCTCGTCACATACTCTGCCCTCGTCACACACTCTGCCCTCGTCACATACTCTGCCCTCATCACATACTGTGCCCACGTCACATACTCTGTCCTTGTCACATACTCTATACTCTGTCCTCATCACATACTCTGCCCTTGTCACATACTCTGTCCTTTTTAAATACTCTGTCCTCGTCACATACTCTGTCTTTGTTAAATACTCTGTCCTCGTCACACACTCTGCCCTCGTCACATACTATGTCCTCGTTACATACTCTGCCCTTGTCACATACTCTGCCCTCGTCACATACTCTGTCCTCGTCACATACTCTATACTCTGTCCTCGTCACATACTCTGCCCTTGTCACATACTGTGCCCACGTCACATACTCTTTCCTCGTCACACACTCTGTCCTCGTCACATACTCTGTCCTCATCACATACTCTGTCCTCGTCACATACTCTGGCCCGTCACATACTCTGTCCTCGTCACACACTCTGTCCTCGTCACATACTCTGTCCTCGTCACATACTCTGTCCTCGTCACACACTCTGTCCTCGACACATACTCTGTCCTCGTCACATACTCTGTCCTCGTCACACACTCTGTCCTCGTCACATACTGTGTCCTCGTCACATACTCTGCTCTCGTCACACACTCTGTCCTCGTCACATACTCTGCCCTCGTCACACTCTCTGCCCTCGTCACATACTCTGTCCTCGTCACATACTCTGCCCTCGTCACATACTCTGTCCTCGTCACATACTCTGCCCACATCACATACTGTGTCCTCGTCACATACTCTGTCCTCGTCACATACTCTGTCCTCGTCACATACTCTGCCCTCATCACATACTGTGCCCTTGTCACATACTCTATACTCTGTCCTCATCACATACTCTGCCCTTGTTACATACTCTGTCCTTTTTAAATACTCTGTCCTCGTCACATACTCTGCTCTCATCACATACTCTGTCCTCGTCACATACTCTGTCCTCGTCACATACTCTGTCCTCATCACATACTCTGTCCTCGTCACATACTCTGCCCTCATCACATACTGTGCCCTTGTCACATACTCTATACTCTGTCCTCATCACATACTCTGTCCTCGTCACATACTCTGTCCTCGTCACATACTCTGTCCTCATCACATACTCTGTCCTCGTCACATACTCTGCTCTCATCACATACTCTGCTCTCATCACATACTCTGTCCTCGTCACATACTCTGTCCTCGTCACATACTCTGCCCTCGTCACACACTCTGCCCTCGTCACATACTCTGCCCTCGTCACATACTGTGCCCACGTCACATACTATGTCCTCGTCACATACTCTATACTCTGTCCTCATCACATACTCTGCCCTTGTCACATACTCTGTCCTTTTTAAATACTCTGTCCTCGTCACATACTCTGTCTTTGTTAAATACTCTGTCCTCGTCACACACTCTGCCCTCGTCACATACTATGTCCTCGTTACATACTCTGCCCTTGTCACATACTCTGCCCTCGTCACATACTCTGTCCTCGTCACATACTCTATACTCTGTCCTCGTCACATACTCTGCCCTTGTCACATACTGTGCCCACGTCACATACTCTGTCCTCGTCACACACTCTGTCCTCGTCACATACTCTGTCCTCATCACATACTCTGTCCTCGTCACATACTCTGGCCCGTCACATACTCTGTCCTCGTCACACACTCTGTCCTCGTCACATACTCTGTCCTCGTCACACACTCTGTCCTTGTCACACACTCTGTCCTCGTCACACACTCTGTCCTCGTCACACACTCTGTCCTCGTCACACACTCTGTCCTCGTCACATACTCTGCCCTCGTCACATACTCTGCCCTCGTCAAATACTCTGCCCTCGTCACATACTCTGTCCTCGTCACATACTCTGCCCTCGTCACATACTGTGTCCTCGTCACATACTCTATACTCTGTCCTCGTCACATACTCTGCCCTTGTCACATACTGTGCCCACGTCACATACTCTGTCCTCGTCACATACTCTGCCCTCGTCACACACTCTGCCCTCGTCACATACTCTGCCCTCATCACATACTGTGCCCACGTCACATACTCTGTCCTTGTCACATACTCTATACTCTGTCCTCATCACATACTCTGCCCTTGTCACATACTCTGTCCTTTTTAAATACTCTGTCCTCGTCACATACTCTGTCTTTGTTAAATACTCTGTCCTCGTCACACACTCTGCCCTCGTCACATACTATGTCCTCGTTACATACTCTGCCCTTGTCACATACTCTGCCCTCGTCACATACTCTGTCCTCGTCACATACTCTATACTCTGTCCTCGTCACATACTCTGCCCTTGTCACATACTGTGCCCACGTCACATACTCTTTCCTCGTCACACACTCTGTCCTCGTCACATACTCTGTCCTCATCACATACTCTGTCCTCGTCACATACTCTGGCCCGTCACATACTCTGTCCTCGTCACACACTCTGTCCTCGTCACATACTCTGTCCTCGTCACATACTCTGTCCTCGTCACACACTCTGTCCTCGACACATACTCTGTCCTCGTCACATACTCTGTCCTCGTCACACACTCTGTCCTCGTCACATACTGTGTCCTCGTCACATACTCTGCTCTCGTCACACACTCTGTCCTCGTCACATACTCTGCCCTCGTCACACTCTCTGCCCTCGTCACATACTCTGTCCTCGTCACATACTCTGCCCTCGTCACATACTCTGTCCTCGTCACATACTCTGTCCTCGTCACATACTCTGCCCACATCACATACTGTGTCCTCGTCACATACTCTGTCCTCGTCACATACTCTGTCCTCGTCACATACTCTGCCCTCATCACATACTGTGCCCTTGTCACATACTCTATACTCTGTCCTCATCACATACTCTGCCCTTGTTACATACTCTGTCCTATTTAAATACTCTGTCCTCGTCACATACTCTGCTCTCATCACATACTCTGTCCTCGTCACATACTCTGTCCTCGTCACATACTCTGTCCTCATCACATACTCTGTCCTCGTCACATACTCTGCCCTCATCACATACTGTGCCCTTGTCACATACTCTATACTCTGTCCTCATCACATACTCTGCCCTTGTTACATACTCTGTCCTCGTCACATACTCTGCTCTCATCACATACTCTGCTCTCATCACATACTCTGTCCTCGTCACATACTCTGTCCTCGTCACATACTCTGCCCTCGTCACACACTCTGCCCTCGTCACATACTCTGCCCTCGTCACATACTGTGCCCACGTCACATACTCTGTCCTCGTCACATACTCTATACTCTGTCCTCATCACATACTCTGCCCTTGTCACATACTCTGTCCTTTTTAAATACTCTGTCCTCGTCACATACTCTGTCTTTGTTAAATACTCTGTCCTCGTCACACACTCTGCCCTCGTCACATACTATGTCCTCGTTACATACTCTGCCCTTGTCACATACTCTGCCCTCGTCACATACTCTGTCCTCGTCACATACTCTATACTCTGTCCTCGTCACATACTCTGCCCTTGTCACATACTGTGCCCACGTCACATACTCTGTCCTCGTCACACACTCTGTCCTCGTCACATACTCTGTCCTCATCACATACTCTGTCCTCGTCACATACTCTGGCCCGTCACATACTCTGTCCTCGTCACACACTCTGTCCTCGTCACATACTCTGTCCTCGTCACACACTCTGTCCTTGTCACACACTCTGTCCTCGTCACACACTCTGTCCTCGTCACACACTCTGTCCTCGTCACACACTCTGTCCTCGTCACATACTCTGCCCTCGTCACATACTCTGCCCTCGTCAAATACTCTGCCCTCGTCACATACTCTGTCCTCGTCACATACTCTGCCCTCGTCACATACTCTGTCCTCGTCACATACTCTATACTCTGTCCTCGTCACATACTCTGCCCTTGTCACATACTGTGCCCACGTCACATACTCTGTCCTCGTCACACACTCTGTCCTCGTCACACACTCTGTCCTCGTCACACACTCTGTCCTTGTCACACACTCTGTCCTCGTCACACACTCTGTCCTCGTCACACACTCTGTCCTCGTCACATACTCTGCCCTCATCACATACTCTGTCCTCGTCACATACTCTGCCCTCGTCACATACTCTATACTCTGCCCTCGTCACATACTCTGTCCTCGTCACATACTCTGCCCTCATCACATACTCTGTCCTCGTCACATACTCTGCCCTCGTCACATACTCTATACTCTGCCCTCGTCACATACTCTGTCCTCGTCACATACTCTGCCCTCATCACATACTCTGCCCTCGTCACATACTCTATACTCTGCCCTCGTCACATACTCTGCCCTCGTCACATACTCTGCCCTCGTCACATACTCTGCTCACATCACATACTCTGTCCTTGTCACATACTCTGTCCTTGTCACATACTCTGTCCTTGTCACATACTCTGTCCTTGTCACATACTCTGTCCTTGTCACATACTGTGCCCATCTCACATACTCTGTCCTTGTTAAATACTCTGTCCTCTTAATAAACTAAACTAAACTAAACTAAACACATAATAAACATAACCAACATATACTAGAAAGAGACAAAAAGAAAGAAAATCATACGTTTCAACTTAAAAAGGGGCACAATCCAAAAATCATAATTTGCGAGAGGAAGATTGATTTTGTTCATGAGGTATGCCGTTTTCTTGACTGCCTTTTGTTTTCCATTTTCCGAAGAGAGATATATCTGTCCATTTCAGTTCTAAACTCTTGTGTTCGAGGGCCCATTTCCATTTATGGATGTAGGAATAATAAACAAGGTGAATGTGAGGATGTGATGAACTCCTTTGTTGCGGTAACGAAGCAGCAGTGGTGGATCCAGAAGATTTTGACTAGTGGCCAGACAGGGGTCAAAGCTATTGTAGGGGTGGCACGGATTGTCTGGGGTCTGGGGGTCCTCCTCCGGGAAAATTTAAACAGAACTCATAAAATTTCCTGCTTTCTGGTTAATTTTAGCTAGTTCATTTTATTATATTTTTTAAATCTATAATTAGTAGGGCACACTGGACAATACTGGATCATGACCATAGAAAAGAGGAGGTAGAACAGGTTTTCAAACATCTTGGACTTTAAACTAGCATTTTGTTATTTTCCATGTCATTTTGGTTATGTCTTAATTAAATGTTTTTTATAAAAATTCTTCCAAAGATATTACTGTGTTTATGGAATTTAACTTTCTTCATCTAATTATTTTTGCAGTACCTGTACAGTGTGTTGGATTTAAGTCTATTCTTCAATTTGGTATCTTTTTTTTTTTTTGCATGTTTCTATTCTCCTGCTGTTTTTCAACTGTGTGTTGCAACACTGGAATCTACAATGGGCAAAATATAATAATCCTGTACTACCAGGATTGTACTGTACTAACAGGCTGTATTTTGAGTAGATTCCTGCTCACAGCTGGTCTCAGGTGAGTGGACGACCTGCTGTGACACTGTGGGCGTTTGAGTGGTGGAAGGCAGAGTAGAGTTAACTACAGATTGTTTGTGTTAAGTGATTAATAAGCTTTGAAGAGCTACAGTCTCAAACAGATACGGACCGTTGAAAATTACACATTCACATTGTGCCTCTTGCTCACTCTGTATTGTCTGTTTTAATCATTATTATAGCTAATCACTACAAACTACAGTTACAGAGCAGTGGGTCGTTTTATGTTATGGTTTAAGGAGGTCTGTCAATATACTCTTTATTCATCTGTAAATATGTACATGTAAATATGATGTGTTCATCACGGGACATTAATGAGTCACATGAATTCTGTGAAGAGTCACACCTGTGGTTGTTCACCAGCCCTGACGGAGACTCTTTAGAAGTGATCAGAGTGCCTCTGCCATCCTTTTATTGGTCCAGATACAGTGTCTTCTCTACATCTGACCAAAAACACACGAGCGCCCATTCTGCCCCGTGTGTGGAGAGAAGACAAGGCCTTCACACAAACGTGCCATCAGTGTTCAGTGTCAGTAAATCGGGATAAGTTGTGGTGCTGTGTGTGTGAAAATGACTCAGACTATGGTGAGCACACTTTGTCATATATACAAACATGTGTCATCAAGTATATTTGATCACAAATGCACTTTCTTTCCCAAATACCAATTAAGTTCCAAACCTCACAGAGTTCAATAGCAAAAACAGATATTTCTGTTTTGAGATTTCTCATGGGGTATTTTCTTTGTGTTACCATATTCTAACCACTGTGTTAATAGTAAAGTTCAAAGGATTTGCTCAAGAAGGATGGATGCAATATTTTTATTGCACTAAAACACTGTCATGAAAAAATCCCATGTCACAAAATCCAACTGAACCTGCAGTGTGGACGTAGCTGTGACTAAAACCCGATGTCTCTGGAGAGTCTGCTCCTTCTTCATGCTCTGCTGACAACTCAGTCTCCACACCTACAGTATGTTATGGATTTTAGACATATGATTACATTTTATCTGAATAACTATGTGATGTTCTCACCATTAAATATTACTGTCCATATTTGGACAGATTTCAATTCATATGTAAATGATCACTTATGATAAAGTCTAGTCATCCACTTCCTGTGTGATGTTTGTAAATGGCCGATCTTGCATCAGTGCAGACAGTGTTTGCGGAGGATGTGGCGCGTTCCATAAAGTACGTTGCTTCGTAATGATGACACTTCATCCTCTTATCACTAATCCGTCACATCAGAAGAACAGCAAGAAGAAGGAGGAGGAGCAATGATTTTGCAGTGACATCACGCTAGAGGGGAACTGCATGTGTCTATGTTTGGCCAATGATATATAACCTACAGATGGGAACAACTAAAACTGACATTGTAAAAAAGCTTTTCTTATAATATATAAAGTTACTGGATTAAACATTTGTGAATTTAGCATTTGAACATTTCATGCCCCCCTCCTTGAACCCCCACCTTAACATGGAGGAGGGGTTTGAGCACCCGAATGATCCTGGGAGCTATGTCCCTGGTAGGGTCGCCCAAGGCAAACAGGTCCCAGGTGACGGGTCAGACCAAGAGTAGTTCAGAAGCCCTTTATGTTGACTACAAGAACAAGGCCAATTGTGTCGCCCGGAATGGCGTTACCGGGGCTCCACCCTTGAGCCAGGCCTGAGGTGGGTGCTCAACAGAGAGTGCCTGGTGGCCAGGCCTTTCCCCATGTGGCCCGGTCGAGCACAGCCCGGACGAGTGATGTAGGGCCGTTCTCCCATGGACCCACTGATCCATAAGGGGCTGGGGCAGAGAGATCTGGGCAGCAGTCGTAGCCAGGGGTCTCAACAGCTGGATCTCCGGACACAGAAACTGACTGGGGTTGATGATCGACTTTGTTGTCGTGTCATGTCATGTGACCTTCGGCCTCATGTCTTGGGCATTCAGGTGAAGAGAGAGGCGGAGCTGTCAACTGACTTACTCCTAACGGATCTGATGAGTTGGATCCGCTAGCAGAGGAGTAAACTGGACAGATTTGGCAGACCCAAGCATATCATGAGGGTCTGCTGGAAACATCTTGCCCTTTGTCAGCAGGGTCTTCAAGTCTGGGGAGGCTGGGGACATTGATTGACTCTGTGCTGGAGTCACTGAGGTTACTGACAAACTCCTTGGTGACCCCCAGGGGTTGATGAGATCCGCCCTGAGTATCTTAAGTCTCTGGATGTTGTGGGACTGTCTTGGCTGACACGTCTCTGCAACATCGTGTGGTGTTCTGGGACGGTACCTCTGGTCTGGCAGAACGGGGTGGTGGTCCCTCTGTATAAGAAGGGGGACCAGAGGGTGTGTTCCAATCACAGGGGATCACACTTCTCAGCCTCCCCGGTGAGGTCTATTCCAGGGTACTGGAGAGGAGAATCCGACCGATAGTCAAACCTCGGATTCAGGAGGAGCCTGTGGTTTTCGTCCCGGTCGTGGAACACTGAACCAGCTCTATACTCTCCATCGGGTGCTCGAGGGTTCATGGTAAATGGTAAATGGTCACATTTATATAGCGCTTTTCTACCTTTTTTAAGGCACTCAAAGCGCTTTACATCAAGGAACCAGTCACCCATTCACTCACACATTCATACACCAGTGTACACAGACACTGGGGGCGAGGTGGGTTAAGTGTCCTGCCCAAGGACACAACAGCATTATTCATCTGAAGGAGCTGAAATCGCACCACCAACCTGCGGGTCAGGGGATCTGACCACTCAACTACTCCGTGTCTGGAGTGGGATTCGAACCGCCGACCTTCGGATCAGAAGGCGCCCACTCTACCTACTGCGCTACTGCCGCCCCTTTCATGGGAGTTTGCCCAGCCAGTCCACATTTGTTTTGTGAATCTGGAGAAGGCATTCAACCGTGTCCCTCATGGTGCCCTGTGGAGGGTGCTCTATGAGGTCCTTTGCTCAGGGCTGTGTTAGGCTGCATAGCCAGCAGTGGTCAGACCTGTTCCTAGTGCATGTCTGCAGTAATGCAGTCGCTGTATCAAAGAAGAAGAAAGAGTTGAAATGTAATGCTCTCTCTTTACCAGTCAATATTCCTACCGTCACCTATAGTCGTGTGAAAGTCGAAATGTGTTTCCTCTGCAGGGTGGCTGGGCGCTCCCTCAGAGATCGGGTGAGGAGTCAGTCACAGTGGAGAGTCTCAGTGTGTAGAGGAGCCAGCTGAAGTGGCTCGGGCATCTGATGCCTCCTGGATCAGGAGGTGTTCCAGGCATGTCCCACCAGGGGAAGATCCATGACACGCTGGAGGGACTATGTCTCTCGACTGGCCTGGGAACGCCTCGGAGTCCCCCCAGAGGAGCTGGAGGTGTCCTGGGTGAGGGAAGTCTGGGAGTCCCTGTTTAGGCTGCTGCTTCATATAAAAGATGAATAGATGGATATTTCATGGCAACGTATGGCTCCTGTCCCCATCTGTGAGTATCAAATACAGCCTGAGAAATTTTTAGACAGTCTGAAAACTAATATATATATATATATATATATATATATATATATATATATATATATATATATATATATATATATATATATATTATATATATATATATATATATATATATATATATATATATATATATATTTATTTATTTATTTATTTATATATAGTTTAGTGTTTGAAAGGTTAGTGAATGACATCATGTAATTTGAAACAAAAGAGGACTTGTTTGCACCAATCAGCTGTAGTAGTTTCACTGAGCCAGTTCTTAAGGTAAGATTGTGTTAAAACAAAGCTCAGATTAAAGTCTAACTTCAGACAGAGCAGTGCCTCCAGTTAGCTAATGTTGATGACATGATGTGAAAGAGATCAATAGGGTTAAAAAAATGACTTGACCGATGGCTTCATTTAGTGTTGGAGAACCATCTCAGAGCGACCTGTCTGACGCTGACTGTAGAGCACCCATGGGACCAGAGTCCAGGTGAGGTGAACACGACTCACATGGAGACATTTTTCAGACTCTCATTCATTTCTTTATTTTTATTGTGGAATTAACAAGAGGTAATGCAGAAATTTGAAAAATGCTCTTCAGCATTCTGACTAACCAGTGGCAGAATGAATACTGATGAAAAATGTCCATGGAGCTTTTGTTCTGCTCAAATTACCTTGTGCAGAAAGTGGTTTCATCTTTTTGTTTCCTCACAAACCTGTCATTGTGGTATTAAAATTCACCATAAAAAATGAAGGAATGATGTGGGGTCTGTGAAGTCTTTGAGTGATGGTGGATTCATGGTAATATTGTAGATAAATGTTTTCCAAACTATTTTGAGTTGTGGAATGAGGCAGTATCACAGCAGGGTCACGGCAGGGTCACGGCAGGGTCATGGCAGGGTGGGAAGTATGTGCTTCTCTTGTGGTTAATTAGCTGTAGTTTGTGCGTCTGTTTATTTGGACAGGGTCTGGGAGCGAGCTACATTCTTTTCACTGATGTGGAACAACACAGCAGGGTCCGGTCACCAGGGCCCGGGACAAACACGCACCATGCACTCCTCCTCAGAGCACCTCGTGACAAACTTTGTGTTGATGCTAAGGACATCTCCTGATGCTGATTTTTAACTTTTACTGGACAAATACTCCCAGAAACGTTAGTCCATGTTTTTAGTCATACTTTTGTGAGACTCAAATACAAGTTTGAAGTTAGAAACTAGTTTTTTTTTTTTCTCAGAGGAGCAAACAAACTGACATTTCTGCTCTGGAAATTCAAAATTGTTGCTTGTTTTTTATTTGTTATACAGATTTAGGGTTAGGGTTAGCATTTATATTTGATCTGGTCAGTTTATAATTCAAGTTGCTGACATTCTGGAATCTTGAACGTTTTGATCACAAAGCATAAAGGGTCTATGGTTGTACTTTCAATTATAAATCTGATGTCATGCCCTTAAAGTTACTTGAGTAATAGTTTCCTCAAATACATTTTTTCTATCCATGAGTAATTTCTTGGACCACCACTCTACTAAGTCAGTATACTTATACTTGAGAAAATTAGAACTACTCCTTCAGTAGCACGAGCATGACTGTGTTGTAGATGGGTGCAGTGCGCCCCTGTGTGTCTGCAGCAGTCACTGCACCCTCTCCAACAGGAACCTGATAGAATACACTTACACTCATCTGTTACAGCATGTTCAGAATTTTTCATAAGCATCAAACAACGAGGAGCTTTTTAGACCTACATAGGCTTTTTATGTTTGGCCTACAATATGATAGATGTGTCCAGACTGAGGTGAGGACAGTTATGGAAAGGAGAATGCCTAGAGGAAGAACGATGAAGATTCAGATTCATTTGTGTTGAAGGTGGACAGTTTTTTCCAATATAAGTCCAGCTGATGCAAACAAACACACAAGTCCCCCTTTAACACATGTAGAATCTTTTCCACAAGTTCCACAAGGTAAGGACCACCTCTTTTCACCCTCCTTCGCCACAGTGTCTTTGAATTGGGATTTTCCAAACTAAAACTCAGATGTTTTGTCCTTTGCTGGTGCAGGTTGGTGTTGCAGATGAGCAGCTACATTGTGGGATCAAGTCCAGCCCTTTGTCTCTCTCCTTTTCATACTTCAACTGTCTTGTCAAACAGCCTTCAGGCCAAAAAAAGTTTTTAAAAAGAAAGCACTATACACTGAGCAAAAGTATCAACGAACACTACTGTTTTTGCTTCCTTTTTTCTCCCATCTGCCCTGAACAGTGAAGAGAACACCTCTCCAACGTCCCAGACGCCGTCACTGAGGTCAGTCAGTCTGAACCACAGTCAGGTGGAGGCACAGATGAGGACGACGAGCAGAGGAGCCTCCCTGAGAAGGTTCCTGATGGTTTGTGCTGAAATTCTTTAGTTATGCAAACCAACTGTTGCAGCAGCTGTCTGGGGTCTGATCTCAGACGATCTTGGAGATGATCGTGCTGGATAAGGAGGTCCAAGCCTCTGCGGTCGAGAGGCCGGTTGGATGTGCAGCCAAATTCACATTTGGAGACAACTTATGGTAGAGATATGAACATTAAAAGCACGAGCAGCAGCTCTGGTGGACATTCTGCATCACACACCAACTGCAGCTCCCTCAAAGCCACATTTGTGACTTTGTGCTGGTGATAAAAGTGAACATTTCAGAGTGTCCTTTTATTGTGGCCAGTCTGAGGCTCCTCTGTGCAGTATTCATGTCTAATCATCATCCTGTGAGGCGGGAGGGATTATCTCAACCACGAAGTGCTCACTAACAGATTTCTCTCTCTCTCTCTCTCTCTCTCTCTCTCTTATATTTATTCAGTGTAAGTAAAGCACTGCCAAAGCCACTGCAGTTATACAATTTTAAATATACAGATTTATGTTATATAAACAAATAATGGTGGATTTTATAGTACACACTTAAAGGGGCTGTACAGGCAATAAAGTAAAAAAAGCATCTATTCTGGTGTAGATGAGACCACAGCGACCGGTTTATCCTACGAGAGAAGCAAGTGCGCCATTAGCATGCTAAAGTTTGTTAGCTTTACCCGTGTCCCCCTTGGCACAGAGTGAATTGTAAGGATGCTGGGACTGCATTAGGAAAGTAAGAGATGAATGCGACTGATTTGAATTCAACATAAACTAGTTGTTTTTCACATTTCAAAACAATACAAATCTGGTACAGGCCCTTTAATTCACTACAGATGTTGCTGATCAACAACAACTGAGTTAAGTTTCAGAGCTCTAAGTCTAAAAATGTCAATTAAAGTGTGACAAAGTGGGTCTTTGTCCCCTTTAATAATCTTTAATTTGTCTTAATTTTCAATTTCCCATATTCAATTGTAAACTTAATCCGGGGTTTGTTTTGTTTAGTTTAGTTATCACACAACACATAAGTTCCTTTCAATATGCTTTTATTTTTACAACGTACTTTCATTCATTCCCCATACTTACCTGGCTTACCACATGGTCTGGTCAAAGAGGGGGCAGGCCTTATGGCAGCCATTTTTGTAACCTCAGGAGGGGTTATGGGCCAGACCATGTGGCAGGGGAAACTGTTGGAGTTACATTGGTTTTCAGTTGATTTCCGTGAGCTAATTTGAGTTTCTTTGTGTTTATAGTTTCTGTAAACCTTTATAAATGTTTTGTGGAATGGGGTCGTTTTGGTTGGTGATTGCACACCTGCTTGGGAAAGGTAAAGATCGTGTAGTTCCCTCCAGAGAGAATGCACTTCCCCAGGGGAGTAGCCTTGCTAGATAAAAGAGGCCTCCAGAAGCCATTTAGGAGAGAGACTTCAGTGCAGTTGTGTGCACGTGATTTGTTCGTTTTAATAAATCTTGTCTGGTACAAGACTTTTGCATGTCTGCCTCCTACTTCGACCACTTCGGGCCAACTTCCCCACATTTGGTGGCAGTGGTGGGATCCAGGCCAGTAGGAGCAGTGAAGAATAATGGAAACCAGACAGAAGAAGGTTCCTGCTGATGGAGTCACAGGTCCACCTGACAACCTAGAGGGGACATTCAGCAAAGAACTACAGTCGAACATCTCGGGACAACAGGCAAGTCTACAAGATCTTATGAGGCAACGAAGGAACCAGTTTCTCACCTCCAATGGGAGGTACAGCAAAGCCGTGTGGAGCTTGCAGAGAAGGCCCCTGAAGAGAGGAACGCATCTCGTGCAGAGGTCCACCATGGAAGAATGGAGCAACTTTTGGCTTGGACACCGTAAGAGTCGTGGCATGTTTTGGCAGGCGACTGTGGCTTAAACGTCAGTAGTTGCTATGAGCTGCTGTCGGGAGCTGTGGAGTGCTTGGTGTCTTCACTGTAGCTGTGTGCAGTTGGAGCAGCCAGCACTATGTGAGGAGGAGTTTGGACAATGGTTTGGGTCTTTATTCCAGAGGTCCAAGAACCCATTGTGGAGTCAAGGTTCACCAGGCCTGTGTTCTTGGTCTGCTTAAGATTGGGAGCTGTTTGGAACTAGACTCTTTCCAGGAGACGTAAGGTACTTGCATTGGAGAAGATGTTCTTGATACAAGAGGAACTTTGGACACTTTGAAGTTGCCTACTGTCTTAATGTCTTAGTGTTTATTGTAAATTGGTTACTGTGTTTGCCTAGAATCTTTAAACTGCGTATATATGGATTTCCTGTCCCGTGACTCACAGGAGTAACGGTTTTAAGAGGGGGGGTGTGTGACAAAGTGGGTCTTTGTCCCCTTTAATAATCTTTAATTTGTCTTAATTTTCAATTTCCCATATTCAATTGTAAACTTAATCCGGGGTTTGTTTTGTTTAGTTTAGTTATCACACAACACATAAGTTCCTTTCAATATGCTTTTATTTTTACAACGTACTTTCATTCATTCCCCATACTTACCTGGCTTACCACATGGTCTGGTCAAAGAGGGGGCAGGCCTTATGGCAGCCATTTTTGTAACCTCAGGAGGGGTTATGGGCCAGACCATGTGGCAGGGGAAACTGTTGGAGTTACATTGGTTTTCAGTTTATTTCCGTGAGCTAATTTGAGTTTATTTGTGTTTATAGTTTCTGTAAACCTTTATAAATGTTTTGGGGACTGGGGTCGTTTTGGTTGGTGATTGCACACCTGCTTGGGAAAGGTAAAGATCGTGTAGTTCCCTCCAGAGAGAATGCACTTCCCCAGGGGAGTAGCCTTGCTAGATAAAAGAGGCCTCCAGAAGCCATTTAGGAGAGAGACTTCAGTGCAGTTGTGTGCACGTGATTTGTTCGTTTTAATAAATCTTGTCTGGTACAAGACTTTTGCATGTCTGCCTCCTACTTCGACCACTTCGGGCCAACTTCCCCACATAAAGTGTGAACATTTTAAAACATTCTGTTGAAAAATGATGAAATATGAGTTGGGGACTTATTATTTAGGCCCTGTTCACTAATCAGGGTCAGACATGGATGGGAAAGTGCTCACTTTTTTGGAATACTAATAACTGTGGTTGTATTTAGTCATTTCTGCCACTTTGGGAGACAAAAACTAGACCAACCCATGATGGAGATTCTTTCTCTGTATAGCCTGTAATGCTCTTTTGGGTTACACTATGGCATGGAATGAAAGCTTTTCAAAAATATAGCATGTCTCTGTAACTCATGTTTTTTTGTTTCCTACATAATTAAGACAAATGCAGATTTTCAAAAATATTTTATTTTTTTAAACAAATAGTACAAATAGATCCAATACAAGTGCATACATTTATGAACATCAACATTGTCATTACATCATTTTTTTTTATTAGTCGCTTCCGTTCAGTTAACCCTTTCGCTACAGAATAGTTAGGAAAAATTAAGACTTTATTAAAACAAAGGGCGCCAATGACATTCATTGCAATAAATATGATACAGGAAATACAAAGGCCTTAAGATAATAAGAAAATAGAAGTGAGGATAAATCTACAAGAGTTTGGTCCTCTGAATGTCACTCACAATTTAAGAAAAGACTTCATGGATATGAACAGAAATCTCCCAAAATCACAGACACTGAAGGTCGTATAAAAACCTAACAATCGCTCGCTTCATTCACTCGGACAGAGAACGTAAAAGTGTCTCTGTCAGTCAGGTTACAACTAAATCATAAAAATATCATATTTCTGATCACTGCACCTTAGGATTCTCTAAGACTGACTCTGTAGCTCACGAGGATCCCCTTCACACAGCCCCTACTATTACTACTACAGCGCTCTGCCCAAAGGGAGGATTTATAACAGAAACTTGTGTCCTTGTGTCTTTCAGCTTCACTCTCACAGTTTGGGTCTGTTGAGGTCAGGCCTCCTCTTCCTCGCACTGAGCCTCATTAGCTTTTGACTGCTTGTGATTTGAGGCGATGTGAAAACGCACGGCTGATTGTAAAACAGAATTTTAGTGCCTTCTGTTCAGTCTTTTGTGCAGTTTCTGTTTGGTCTCGCCAATGTTAATTCTCATTGCAGCTGTCTTCACTACAATGAATGGAATACACTACATTTCTTAGCTTTTGTGTGGGCATATTGTCCTTAGTCGGTTGACCGGCTAACACATTAAGACACAAAGTTTGAATGGGTTTCTGAAGGAGCTCGGCTTGGTCAGGACTGACCTATTATGCCTGATATGTGTTGTTTTCATTTGACCCGGTAGAGCCTGGAGCAGGACAGGTACACAGCACGGCGAAGGCTGTGGTCACTTCACTAATGTGGGAGGGGCTTTATATTTGGGGCAGCGAATGGCGGCTACGCACTACGGGACGGGCCCTATACTCTAGGTGGAGCAGGCTAGGCTCCACAGAGAGTAAAATCAGGTACAGCGCCTTTTAGTAGAAAGCAGGGGGTGTGTCTGAAGGAAAATGGGGAGAGTTGGAGCAATGGCGTCTTGAATGCAGGAGAAGATAGAATACTCAAACATACAAGAATCATTGTAAAGACAAAGAATATGTGTCCTATAGATACACACTTCCTCCTCTAACAGTTGGACATGAGACTGTGTGAAGGGGCTGAGGAGTCAGGACAGATGTGCACTCGACCACAGCTGCAGGACCAGAGCATGTGTACACTGTGCTCTCACTGATAGTCCATGCCCGGGCTGTGGTAGTTGTAGTTCTCATGATATCCCTGGTGGTACTCCTCGCCCTGGTACTCGCCCTGGTACTCCGCCGGGTACTCCCCCTGGTACTCCGCCGGGTAGTCTCGGTGGTAGGGGCCCTGGTAGTCGTGCTGGTAGTCGCTGTCGCTGATGTCTGAGCCGTGGGGCCCCTGGGAGCCGTTGCTGTGGATGACGGGCTCTGTGGGAGGGACACAGTACTTGGGGTCGTACACTTGACGTCCCAGGCCGTATACGCTCATGCCACGCTGAGACGCCACTTTGTTAGTGCCCATCTGAAGGGAGATGGTAGAGTTATCCACGGGCTGCAGCGCCACCTTCTGGTCAAAAATGTCTCTGCGAGTGCCAGGGGCCGACATGCCAGCCTGTGGAGGAAACAGCAGACTGGTATCACAGTGGAACATTTCAAAGTTTGTAAATATGTGAGGTGGAACATTCCAGAATTTATAATATACACAACAAACTGGGATTAACTTCAGAATATCACAAAATATGGATTAATGTCAACATTGATTCTAACCCTTAATACTGGCATAACTTCTACAGTTTGGAAAACTGTTCATCTGGTTGAAGGGAGCGTGGAGGAGAACGGGAGCATGGAGGACGGGAGTGTGGAGGACAGAAGCGCAGAGAAGGACGGGAGCATGGAAGACGGGAGCGCGAAGAAGGACGGAAGCGTGGAGGAGGACGAGAGCGTGGAGAAGGACAGGAGGAGGGGAGGAAAGGACGCGGAGCACGGAGAGGACGGAGCACGTGAGGAGGAGGACAGGAGCGTGGAGGACAGAGGGACAGGAGGACAGAGGAAGGATGGGAGCGTGGAAGACGGGAGCGCGGAGAAGGATGGGAGCGTGGAGGACAGAAGTGCGGAGAAGGACGGGAGCGTGGAGGAGGACGGGAGCGTGGAGGACAGAAGTGCGGAGAAGGATGGGAGCGTGGAAGACGGGAGCGCGGAGAAGGATGGGAGCGTGGAGGACAGAAGTGCGGAGAAGGACGGGAGCGTGGAAGACGGGAGTGCGGAGAAGGACGGGAGCGTGGAAGACGGGAGTGCGGAGAAGGACGGGAGCGTGGAGGAGGACGGAGGACAGGAGCGCGGAGGGGGACAGAGGAGGATAGGAGTGCAGAGGAGGAAGGGAGTGCAGAGGAGGACAGAAGAGGATGGGAGCGCGGAGGAGGACAGAGGAGGACGGGAGTGCGGAGGACGACGGAGGAAAACAGGAGCACGGAGGAGAAGAGCGACCCCAACAATTCTCTAAACGGTCCCACACTTTGAGAAGCTCTGCACTTGTTTCTCTCTAGGCGTAGCGTGCTTTAGCCGCAGCAGTCTGGATTTTGGTCATGCCATAGGACAGTTATAGTGGTTATAAATGACATTTCAATTGATTGCTCTGATTTACTTCAGCTCTTGTGATTTGCAGAGAGCAACATTGTTTTTTGTTTATTTACAACGCCCTATGTGGAAAACGTCCTCATTATTTATCCTCAGTCCTAAATGTTAATTAACCCGCTCACAAATGCACAGGACTGTCTGTTCCTCGTGTGAACTCTGTAATTGGGGAAGACTGCCTCAGACTGGAGCGACTAGTCCCCATACTAACATTTAGGGTTTTAATGGAGCAAACTTGTTTAAATTGTACATGTTTGACTTAATTTGTTTATTACATGCGTGGGAGCTTGCGCTCAAGGTGGTTCTCAAACGTTTCAGCAACAAGGCACCTCTACATGTACTTTTCCTAAGCCGAAGCACCCCTATTTTTTCCATAACTTTTAATTGTAAATAGGCTCCCCCTTTTGAAGTGCTGTAAAGATTCAAATTGTGGCTTTTTTTGTTAAAACTGAGCTAAATCATGCTTAGCGTAAGTTCTGAAATCCCTCTGTAGGATCTGTCAGAATCTTGTTGATGATTGTACAGTTTGGTGTAGGAGCTGCTTTGATACTACTGATTTTTATGTCTCTGTGGGACAAAAATGCACTTGGAGAAAACAACCTTTGAAGATACAGAAAATACAGGGAAATATGTGGATGAAGAGGATGCAATGGAAAAATTAAACAACATTAGTTGCAGACTGGACACTTTTGTTGTTTTAAGACGTGTTAAGAATGCCAAGTAAGTGCTAGTCTCTGGTAAAGTGCTTTGAGTGTCTTGAAGGTGGAAAAGCGCTATATAAATGTGTCTATTCTCATCTTGTACGTAACCTTTTCGTACGTACAATGCTTTATAAATCAGACTAAAGACATCCTCCACCTCACACAGCAGTGGTACCTGGCTGGCCCCCTTGTTGGTGCCCATCTGCAGGCTGATGGTGGTCTGGTCGTAGGGTTTGTCTGTCTGGGTCTTTGGGTCGTAAAGGTGCCTCCTGGTCCCATACGCCGTCATCCCAGCCTGGCTCGCACACTTGTTAGTCCCCATCTAAACATCACAACAGAGGCGGAGGAGGAGCAAGTACTCAAGTTTGTTACTTAAGTAAAAGTACAGATACAGGAGCAAAACTAACACTCAAGTAAAAGTAGCCTATTCAAACACCAACCTAAGTAAAAAATGATTTAGAAATGTAGAACTTTAAGGGTAAAAAGTTGAAGTTCCAATTATGATGTGGTAAATGTGCACCCTCGGTCTACAAAAAAAAAGAGAACTAAACAACACAATTGATCCTGTCTCATTCTTGTTGACCCAGTCTCGATGTCTTGTTCTCGACTCGTGAAGGCTGGGTCTTGTCCCATTATTATTAATGTTACTTGTAATTTTGTTTATTTTGTGTAATATTCAAATAAGTGCACTTAACAAGAAGTGAGCGAAGTTTAAAAATAAGAATGTTTACACAAATATTGATGAATACATTGTAATAAAGTGAAAAGTGTAAAGTGTGCTGATTTTTGGTCAACAAATCAATTTGAATCAATTTCTTAAAATTTCTAGTGAATTTTATGTGTATTTATAATTGTTTATTTGGTGGGACGGTGCATGTTAATGTACATACATGATGTACATGCAGTAAACACACAGGATTGCTAATATCTTTTGTCCGCCATTCACTCACACAACACATTCATTCACACTAGGTGGGTGAAGTGAAGCCCAGGGTGTTCCCAGCGGCCTCCCACCCAGGTCCAAACCTGCTTCCCAGATCTAATGAGACTGAACTCAAAGTTGAACTCAAAGTTGAACTCTTTAACCACCATGAATGTTCTAAAAACAACCCCAAAAACTATATGAAAAGACTTTTCAGTCCTTTTCAAAAGTGGAGTGCAGTAAAAAGTACAGGTCCTGCTCTCAGATGTAGTGAAGTAAACGTAAAAAGTCTCAACTGTAAAATGTACTTCAGTACAGAACAGATACCCAAAGATTATACTTGAGGCGAGACACTACAGGTGAATAGGAAAAAATCTTAAATTAAAGATATCAATTTGAAACTTCTCCTGTAGTTTACTCACATCAGTGTACATTTTTCATCATGTCGTGTAGAAATAAGGCATTTTGTGTGTAAAAATTGACATATATATATATTTGGGACATAATCTGAAAAATGGACAGAACCAGATTTCAATTTCTTGGTTCATTTTGTACACATATTAGTTACAAAAGAATGTACAGAGGAAATTTTAGATTTCTTATTTAATTTTTAACTAAATTAGAGCTACTTTAAGTGGTGTCCTTATGTCCCTAGGGGAGGAAAAAAAACGCTGTTTATTAAGTTACAATGTCCAAAAGAAATCTATGTAAGTGGATTAAATGGAAGAATAAAACATTTTTAGGAGCAGATTGGACAAGTTTGTTGTTTCCACTTAAAAGCCTATATGTTGAGAGAGTAAACTGACTAAAAAAGAAAGAAAAAAAGGAGTTTTGCCTGTAGTGTTTCACCTTATGTACAGTACTTTTGTAGGTACTGTCCACGAGTGAGTGAGTCCACAGTTACCTGCAGTCCGACCCTGAGTGAGTCCGACCCTGAGTGAGTCCGACCCTGAGTGAGTCCGACCCTGTGTGAGTCCGACCCTGAGTGAGTCCGACCCTGAGTGAGTCCGACCCTGAGTGAGTCCGACCCTGTGTGAGTCCGACCCTGAGTGAGTCCGACCCTGTGTGAGTCCGACCCTGTGTGAGTCTGACCCTGAGTGAGTCCGACCCTGAGTGAGTCCGACCCTGAGTGAGTCTGACCCTGAGTGAGTCCGACCCTGAGTGAGTCCGACCCTGAGTGAGTCCGACCCTGTGTAAGTCCGACCCTGTGTGAGTCTGACCCTGTGTGAGTCCGACCCTGAGTGAGTCCGACCCTGTGTGAGTCCGACCCTGTGTGAGTCCGACCCTGAGTGAGTCCGACCCTGTGTGAGTCCGACCCTGTGTGAGTCTGACCCTGAGTGAGTCCGACCCTGAGTGAGTCCGACCCTGAGTGAGTCCGACCCTGAGTGAGTCCGACCCTGAGTGAGTCCGACCCTGTGTAAGTCCGACCCTGTGTGAGTCCGACCCTGAGTGAGTCCGACCCTGTGTGAGTCTGACCCTGAGTGAGTCCGACACTGAGTGAGTCCGACCCTGAGTGAGTCCGACCCTGAGTGAGTCCGACCCTGTGTGAGTCCGACCCTGTGTGAGTCCGACCCTGAGTGAGTCCGACCCTGAGTGAGTCTGACCCTGAGTGAGTCTGACCCTGTGTGAGTCTGACCCTGTGTGAGTCTGACCCTGAGTGAGTCCGACCCTGAGTGAGTCCGACCCTGAGTGAGTCCGACCCTGAGTGAGTCCGACCCTGAGTGAGTCCGACCCTGTGTGAGTCCGACCCTGAGTGAGTCTGACCCTGAGTGAGTCCGACCCTGTGTGAGTCTGACCCTGAGTGAGTCTGACCCTGTGTGAGTCTGACCCTGTGTGAGTCCGACCCTGAGTGAGTCTGACCCTGTGTGAGTCTGACCCTGTGTGAGTCTGACCCTGAGTGAGTCTGACCCTGAGTGAGTCTGACCCTGAGTGAGTCCGACCCTGAGTGAGTCTGACCCTGTGTGAGTCTGACCCTGTGTGAGTCTGACCCTGTGTGAGTCCGACCCTGTGTGAGTCTGACCCTGAGTGAGTCTGACCCTGTGTGAGTCCGACCCTGTGTGAGTCCGACCCTGTGTGAGTCTGACCCTGAGTGAGTCTGACCCTGAGTGAGTCTGACCCTGAGTGAGTCCGACCCTGAGTGAGTCTGACCCTGAGTGAGTCCGACCCTGAGTGAGTCTGACCCTGAGTGAGTCTGACCCTGAGTGAGTCTGACCCTGAGTGAGTCTGACCCTGAGTGAGTCTGACCCTGAGTGAGTCTGACCCTGAGTGAGTCTGACCCTGAGTGAGTCTGACCCTGTGTGAGTCCGACCCTGTGTGAGTCTGACCCTGTGTGAGTCTGACCCTGAGTGAGTCCACAGTTACCTGCAGTCCGATGACACACTGTCCAGCCTTGATCTTGCCTTCATCAAAGTGTCTCTGTGTTTTGTCTGCATATTTCACCCCGATGTCCACTTTAGTGTCCAAGCCTTTGGTCTTGGCCTGAGGACACGAGGACACACAGCACAGAGGATGAGTACAGATAAGGAAGGCAGAGGGCGCTGTTGTTCTGACTGCACACTCACCATGCTGGCCAGAGCCAGCAGAGACGTCTGGACCTGGGTCATGTTCCCATTCTCAAACAGATCGTTGGCCTCAAAGATGTCAGTGGGCTTCAGGCCGTACACCAGCATGGCTTTGATGAAGTTCCCTAGGTTCTCCAGCTGCAACACACACACACATCAGTTGCCAGGTACCATTATAAATGTGCACTTTCGATGCCTAATAATTGTAATGAGAAATGTTTATGTTAGATAGACATCTAACTGTTCCCATATAAGCCTCAATTTGTTGCTAACTCTAAAAGGAGCAGCTCTCCATTTTATTTGAACAAGTAGCTCTGGGTAAAGGACAGAGACCCCTGCTCTAAATGACTGAATCTCAATCTAAATTCAAATGGATTAATGTCATAGCACAAAGACACCAAAACATGAGCTCAGAAAAGGCTCATGTCTGTCAGTGAAATGACACAGACCTTCAGTCTTAGATTTTAAGGGAAACAAACTCATCAAATTGTCATTATAAAATCGTATTTGTATTTGTATTTCCTCTCTTTCCCTCTTTCTGGACATGTCCCAGGCGGCCCCGTGGAAGACCCAGGACACGCTGGAGGGACTATGTCTCTCTGTGGCCTGGGAACGCCTCGGGATCCCCCCGGAGGACCTGGAGGAAGTGTCTGGGGTGAAGGAACTCTGGGAGTCCCTGCTTAGACTGCTGCCCCCGCGACCCGGCCCCGGATAAGCGGAAGAAGATGGATGGATGGATTTCCTCTCTTTAAACTTAATGGATAAGTAACAGCACAGTAAAACAAGAAAAAATGATGTGCTTTTATGCATCTACAGCCCTATCTACCTTCACCAGGTAAATATGAACTAAACTTGCTTTCTGTCAGAACCACTGCAGCACAAGTGAAGCACGGGCTGCAGAGGCGACGCTCAAAGTCAGCGCTTTATTTGACGTTTGATTGTTATGTCGATGTAAAACTATAGCCAGTTGCTTGATTTTCTACAGACTCTGACAGACTGCCTTCAGAACGTTCCGTCCCAGCTGAATAGACTCCATCAATGACTGGTTAACGTATCCTCTGCTGCAGACCGACAGGGGCTGGTGTTACCTGGTGCCAGTTGAGCTGGGAGTGGTTGATCTTCTTAATGGATCCAGGCTGCAGTTTTTTCATGAGTCTGAAAGCACAAGAACACACATATGAGCCTGATTTCTCTCATGTGATGTGATAGTGGTTCGGCTTAATTTCCATTTGATTGAAATAGATGTGGACCCCAGGAAGAATAGTTATTGCTGTGGTAATAACTAAGGGGATCCTAAATAAATAAATACAAATAAATAAGAAACAGTTCAGCCCTGACCCCTGACCCCTCTTTTCTTCTCACTCACTCGCAGAGGATGACTCCATCTTTGAGGCCTTTCTGGAAGTTCTCCCCGATGCTCATGGCCGTCATCTCCTCGATCCAAAAGCGCAGCTCCTCCTCCTTCTGCAGGTCGTACTTCTGAGCGATCTGAAAACGCACAAACACAGAGTCAGGAATGTGCAGCTCCGGTCAGAGCGGGGCTACAGAGGAGCAGACCCGACACAGTTCTGGGGAGACAGGGATGGACCGGGGCTACCTCATGTCCAGTGTGTGAGAGGTGGACGAGTCAAAAGGAAAAGGTGAGATTATTTAGGAACATTTGTTATAAATCATGAAGGGCAAAAACTGCTCACTGGTATTTCAGCTGAGATGTGATCCAAGGATTTGAGGCTCCCAACATTATGAAAATTAAAAAAACGAATCATTTAACAGCAAAGGTATAGACATATAGGGATATAAAGGGTGGTATTGTTTTGCTGTCTTTTCAATATTAAACAGCATGAATTAATGTCAAAAATAGATAAAAGATAACTACATACACGACTGCTCTTCAGAGACATGGTGTGAGCCAGAGAGACACGCTACACACTTTGTACTCTTTCGTAAAAACCGTAACGTTGCAGAAAGAGAAACAGAGAGCGCACAGAGAGGAAGGCCGAGCAGACGCAGTGCGAGCCTCTGCTGATAAACAGGGCTAAAGGAGGCCGACAAACAACAATGGACAGTCGCTCTGCTGAAGGACAGCGCGGTCCTCCTCGGGAACTCCCAGCCCCGCGGGGACTGGCCTGACAAAAGTACACTTCAACAGTTTCAGGAATTCATCGAAATGAAGTCCAGTTTGTGTCATTTTTCCTAAAGCCCTATACGACCTATACCTATCCACATGACCTATACCTATCCACACGACCTATACCTATCCACATGACCTATACCTATCCACATGACCTATACCTATCCACACGACCTATACCTATCCACACGACCTATACCTATCCACACGACCTATACCTATCCACAAGACCTATCCAAAAGACCAATACCTATCCACACGACCTATACCTATCCACACGACCTATACCTATCCACACGACCTATACCTATCCACACGACCTATACCTATCCACATGACCTATCCACACGACCTATACCTATCCACACGACCTATACCTATCCACACGACCTATACCTATCCACACGACCTATACCTATCCACACGACCTATACCTATCCACACGACCTATACCTATCCACACGACCTATACCTATCCACACGACCTATACCTATCCCTAATCCCACCTAAAGCTGGGGACACACTACACGGCTTTCTCAGTTTTGCGTGATCACAAAAGAGGAGGAGGAGAAAAGAGGAGGAGGAGAAAAGAGGAGGAGAAAAGAGAAGGAGAAAAGAGGAAGAGGAGAAAAGAGAAGGAGGAGAAAAGAGACGGAGGAGAAAAGAGGAGGAGAAAAGAAGAGGAGAAAAGAGGTGGAGGAGAAAAGAGGAGGAGAAAAGAAGAGGAGAAAAGAGAAGGAGAAAAGAGGAGGAGGAGAAAAGAGGAGGAGAAAAGAAGAGGAGAAAAGAGAAGGAGAAAAGAGGAGGAGCAGAAAAGAGAAGGAGAAAAGAGGAGGAGGAGAAAAGAGGAGGAGGAGAAAAGAAGAGGAGAAAAGAGAAGGAGAAAAGTGGAGGAGGAGAAAAGAGAAGGAGGAGGAAAGAGGAGGAGGAGAAAAGAAGAGGAGAAAAGAGAAGGAGAAAAGAGGAGGAGGAGAAAAGAGAAGGAGGAGAAAAGAGACAGAGGAGAAAAGAGGAGGAGAAAAGAAGAGGTGAAAAGAGGAGGAGAAAAGAGAAGGAGGAGAAAAGAGATGGAGAAGAAAAGAGGAGGAGAAAAGAAGAGGAGAAAAGAGAAGGAGAAAAGAGGAGGAGAAAAGAGACGGAGGAGAAAAGAGGAGGAGAAAAGAAGAGGAGAAAAGTGAAGGAGAAAAGAGGAGGAGGAGAAAAGAGAAGGAGAAAAGAGGAGGAGAAAAGAGACGGAGGAGAAAAGAAGAGGAGAAAAGAGGAGGAGGAGAAAAGAAGAGAAGAAAAGAGGAGGAGGAGAAATAAGGAGGAGAAAAGAGGAGGAGAAAAGAGAAGGAGAAAAGAGGAGGAGGAGAAAAGAGGAGGAGAAAAGAGAAGGAGGAGATAAAAGGCGGAGGAGGAAAGAGGAGGAGAAAAGAGAAGGAGGAGATAAAAGGCGGAGGAGGAAAGAGGAGGAGGCGGTGAACCAGCAGTGAGCTCATCGTGTCAGCTCTGCTTTAAGTGTTAAAGTAGTGTGTATTCATGTTAATCTGAAGTGCAGGGATCATAAGTGTGCGTCGCTCTTTTCTGAAAAGATCATAGAGTTTTACCTCCGACGCTGTTCCTGGCGTCTCCTCTGCTTCTTTTCATTTGTGGCTGAACTCCGTGTGCTGCAGTGTCAGTAAACCACACACTACTGTGAAAGCGTCGAAAATCGGGCTTATAATTCAAACATGTGGGACTGCGACCGGAGTCTGGACGAGTCTTTCTGCGGAGCGCACTACGATTGTGTCTTCAATCGTAACTGGTCCACACAAGAGGACTGAAGCTACAGAGACTGAGTGCAACCAGAGATGACAGAGAGTGACTAGCACCATTGAAAATCACAGAAACATCAGCCAAAAATCATGTAGTGTGTCCCCAGCTTTTGGGGTAGGATTAGGGATAGGTGTAGGAACAGGTTCACAAGTAAACAATGTTTTATCTGAAATAAGCCTGTGCAGGCACTAATGCAAAGAAAGAAAAGAATAGGGCAACAGAGGCTTGTCTTCTATTGACCAGTGACTGTTTTGATTTTCTAACTTTGTGTTGGTTTAATCAATAATTATGTAAAGCCCTGTGATCTTGGGCTCTACAAAAATACATTGAATGAAATGGTCCTCTGCAGAGACACAGTGACACATGTTCTCTGGTGTTGACAAAAACTGGAAAATAAACTTTACTGGACACTTTTCCCGGGCTGTTTTATAATAGGGCCTTCTCATGTTTATTTAGTGAGGACTTCTAAGAAGTGGACCAGCGAGGCGGTGGAGGAGCTACACGCGTGTTTGGACAGACTGGGATGTGTTCAAAACTGCCACGGATGGTTTGGATGAGTACACGGACACTGTGACGTCATACATCCAGTTCTGTGAGGACAGTATCATCCCCACACGCACCAGGGTGATTTATAACAACGACAAGCCCTGGTTCACACCCAAACTGAGGCAGCTCAGGCAGCAGAAAGAGGCAGCTTTCAGAGCCGGGGACAGAGAGAGCTACAAAGGCGCAAAGTACAGATTTAGCAAAGAGGTGTCAAGAGCTAGATCTCTGTACAACACTCGCCTAAAGGAGTCTTTCTCTGCTAACAACGCCTCGGCGGTTTGGAGGGGACTGAGGCAGATCACCAACTACAAGCCCAAAGCCCCCCATGCTGCTGACGACCAGAAACTCGCTGAACAGCTCGCCTCCTTCTATTCACGGTTCGAAATCTCAACCCCCTCCCCCACCCATCTCACTACAATGGACATTTCTGCCAATCCCACCCCGGGTCCCCCCACCTCCCCCACCGGCCTTTCACTACACAGGGACAATGTAAGGAAACAGTTTCGGAAGTCCAACCCCCGAAAAGCTGCTGGACCAGACGGTGTCTCCCCGGCCACCCTGAGACACTGTGCAGATGAGCTGACTCCTGTCTTCACAGACATTTTCAACACCTCCCTGGAATCATGCCATGTCCCAGCCTGCTTCAAGCCGTCCATCATCGTCCCTGTCCCCAAGAAGCCCCGGATCACTGGACTTAATGACTTCAGGCCTGTGGCGCTGACGCCTGTCGTCATGAAGTCCTTTGAGCGCCTGGTCCTGCTCCATCTCAAGTCCTTCACCTCCTCCGCCCTGGACCCACTGCAGTTCGCCTACAGAGCCAACAGATCTGTAGGCGACGCCATCAACCTGGCCCTCCACTTCATCCTGAAGCATCTGGACTCCCCGGGAACCTACGCCAGGGTCCTGTTTGTGGACACCGTCCTCCTGCTCTGCTCCAGGACAAGCTCTCTCAGCTCCACGTGCCTGACTCCATCTGCAGGTGGATCACTGACCTCCTGACGGACCGGAGGCAGTGCGTGCGGCTGGGGAAGAATGTCTCAGAGACTCGGACTATCAACACAGGAACTCCACAGGGCTGTGTACTTTCTCCTCTGCTCTTCTCCCTGTACACCAACTGCTGCAACTCCAGCCACGAATCTGTAAAACTGATCAAGTTTGCAGACGACACCACCCTCATCGGACTCATCTGGGACGGCGATGAGTCTGTCTACAGGAGGGAGGTGGACCGGCTGGTGTCCTGGTGCAGCGACAACAACCTGGAGCTCAACGCCCAGAAGACAGTGGAGATGATCGTGGACTTCAGGAAAGTCTCAGCGCCCCTGCCCCCCCCTCGCCCTAACAGACTCTCCCATCACCACCGTGGACTCTTTCCGCTTCCTTGGCACCACCATCACTCAGGACCTCAAGTGGGAGCCTACCATCAGCTCCATCATCAAGAAGGCCCAGCAGAGGATGTACTTCCTGCGGCAGCTGAGGAAAGCCAAGCTGCCGGCGCAGATGATGGTGCAGTTCTACACGGCCATCATCGAGTCCATCCTCACCTCCTCCAACACCGTGTGGTCCATCCTCACCTCCTCCATCACGTGTGGTACGGGTACAGCCCGGGACAAACAGAGTCTACAGAACATTGTGCCTCTGCTGAGAAGGTGATCGGCTGCAGCCTTCCATCTGTCCAGGACCTGTACATCTCCAGGACTCGGGGACGAGCAGGTCGGATCACAGCTGACTCTTCTCACCTGGACATAGACTATTTGAGCCCCTCCCCTCGGGCAGGAGGCTACGGTCCATCCGGACCAGAACCTCCCGCCACAAGAACAGTTTCTTTCCCTCTGCCGTTAGACTCATGAACACTCTGTAACACCTGCCACTTTAACAACATATTATATAAGAACAATCTATTTGCACTACACATTTGCACATTGCACTATCTGCCAACTGTACATTCTGTATTAGTCTCAGTCTATTTTATTCTTAATTTTATGCATGCCTTTTTATATATTTTTTATATTTTATCCATTGCTTTATGTTGCACCTACGCCAAAGCAAGTTCCTATGTTTGTGAATTTCACTGACAATGGCAATAAACGGTTTTCTGATTTCTGATTTACATGATTGAACACGACACAAAGTTAAGTGCTTTATGGAACCAAGTGTTAAAACTATAACTGCAATAAAATGAAGAACATATGGTGTACTTAGTTTTGTTTAAACCCTTCCACCTGACTGTTTATGTGCAGCTGTTCTTGGATCACTTGGATGTTGCACTTTAGTATTGTGTAATACCCTGAGCCTTCACACATTTTCACCCTGAAATAATATCATACTGTGAGATTATCTCGTCCTCAGTGACATGCGATCAGAACTATGATGAAGATTCAGTTTCACAAACCATTAGCAAAGACTTCTGTGAACCAACCTGCACTGACAGATTAAGTAAATGACATTAGGTCATGAGTTAATCGACCAAAAGAGAGCGATGTGGAGAAGCTCTCAAAACCTTTAAGAATCTCTATGATCCAACCACAGACCTGACCCAAAGTGCACTGGGAAAAAAACAACTACTTCTGCAGAATAGCACTGGTAAATGCCATTTGCATTTGAAAGGGCAGAATAAACTCATACATTCCCAGTTCTCTGGATAAATCGCTCCCTGCCTTCTCCTCATTGTGGTCCATACAGACTCTAGTAATCCTACTCAAATAAGAATTTCCCAATTAAGATTCAGTTGACTCAGACACTATTGACCAATAAATAGGTAAAACAGCTAAAATTGACAAGCTTTTAAATACATCATTTAGTTTGGAGGACAAATTACATCCTTCACAAAGTTTCTGTTGAACATCAATAGTACATAATACACAATATACACGTACAGACCATACTTACTGGTACTAAAATAATCCCCATTACACAAATTAGGGAGTTCACAGAGGCAGACAAAGCTGAGGGATTACTCAAGACAAAAGAGGTTGGGAAACAAGACTGCATTTCCAGTTTGTCGTGTGCACTGAGCAGGAGGCTGGTGAGTGTGTTTGGATGTGATCCACAGCTCTGTTGTGTTTGTCTCAGTGTGAGGTGCTATATCCACACTCTTCAGTGAAAGACCTCCAGACCCCCTCATCACTCACACTACCATCAATCTGACAAGTGTGTGTGTGTGTGTGTGTGTGTGTGTGTGTGTGTGTGTGTGTGTGTGTGTGTGTGTGTGTGTGTGTGTGTGTGTGTGTGTGTGTCAGTGTGTATGTGTGTGTGTGTGCGCGTGTGTGTGTGTGTGTGTCAGTGTGTATGTGTGTGTGTGTGCGGGTGTGTGCACATGTGTGTGTGCAGGTGTGTGTGTGTGCACACATGTGTGTATGTGTGTGTGCATGTGTGTGTTTCATTACATTACAATTTGGACAAAATTGGACTCGGTATGCTGAAACAGGAGCATTTTTTTCAAATTTTAATTTTTAAAAAAATTGTCTGTCAACTTTGTGACTGCGCCGCACATAGACCGTAAAAGTTATTTTAAAAATGTGGATAACTTTTGATGCCTCAGTGATTCGGAGCTTCGCCCATTGACTCATTGTTGACTATCATCTCAGAGCAAGAGTAAATATGCTTTGGCATGGGCTCTTTTCCTGCTTAATACCAGTCGTGCTATCGGCAATAGGCCCTGGGCCCTGTAGGGGCGTTTCAGTTCAGTCTGTACTTCCTACTCAAAAATTGTACCTGTCAAAAGTATCCATTCAGTACAGCACTTTGCACTTTTGTAGTTTGTTACTTTCCACCACTGCCCATTAGGGACCCTTTGGAAACCAAACAGTGCCCGATTAGCCCTCCCCCTCCTGAGCCGAGCCGTCTGCAGAAGAGATCACAGAGCACGTCTCTGCTGCTGCGGGACACGTCTAATTTCACTCACAGAAGATTACAGGGAGCACCCTCCATCAGCTATTCTGGGCCCATCAGCTCCTCACACTGCGGAGTGTTCACAGAGAGGAGGTACAGGAGGAGGAGGAGGGAGAGGAGGAGGTACAGGAGGAGGGAGAGGGGGAGGAGACAGAGGAGGAGGTACAGGAGGAGCAGGAGGGAGAGGGGGAGGAGGTACAGGAGGGAGAGGAGGAGAAGACAGAGGAGGAGGTACAGGAGGAGAAGGAGGGAGAGGAGGAGGTACAGGAGGAGGAGGAGGGAGAGGAGGAGGTACAGGAGGAGGAGGAGGGAGAGGGGGAGCAGGAGGGAGAGGAGGAGCAGGAGGGAGAGGCGGAGGAGACAGAGGAGGAGGTACAGGAGGAGCAGGAGGGAGAGGGGGAGGAGGTACAGGAGGAGCAGGAGGGAGAGGGGGAGGAGACAAGGGAGGAGATGCAGGAGGAGGAGCAGGAGGGAGAGGGGGAGGAGACAGAGGAGGAGGTACAGGAGGAGGGAGGAAGAGCAGGAGGGAGAGGGAGAGGAGCGGGAGGAGCAGGGGGCAGATAAGAAGCTGGAGGAATCTGCCCCACAAACCTGCGAGTGCGTGGCCCTCAGAGCACTGACCCAGGACAGACAAACACAGGACCAAAGGGTAACAGGACGGCCCAGCTCCCACAGGAGCGGCCCAGCTCCCACAGGAGCGGCCCAGCTCCCACAGGACGGCCCAGCTCCCACAGGAGCGGCCCAGCTCCCACAGGACGGCCCAGCTCCCACAGGAGCACCCTGTCCTCACTCACTCGCTCAGGAACAGGTCTCAAGTACAAAGAACTGGGCCAACAAATCAGAGTAACTGAGAGTAAAACAGTTTGGGGGAAACTTGAGCAAAGAACCAGACTGTACAATATATGCCTCGAGTGGGAGGAGCCAAAGTGTGGTGTGTGAGAGTCCAGTGCAGCCGTGAGCAAAGCAAACAGAGAGGGAGAGGGGAGGGCAGGGGGGAGAGAGCGCCCTCCATGACATGACAGCGGGGTTCACACAGGCGCTTCAGTCTGCTGCTCGGGATGGTCCCATGTGGCTTTTTTCAGGCGAGGCCAATCAGGGTTGGGCCCTCGGGCGGAGCAGGGACCACAGAAGGGCAGAAACATAACGTCAGACCCTCGTTTTTACAATTACTCTAGCCTTTTCTATCGCTTTTTCAGGTCATTTATAGATTTACCTAGAAACAATATATTTGATATTATCATTTTGTAGATCTCTGTGTTCACGTGACATCACAACATTCTAGAACGCCTCAGTAGAATTCAATGGTCAGTGCTCTGTCATTCCTGGATCTGTCCACATGAAACAAAAACTGGCACAAAGTTCAACATCTTCTCTGTCAACAGCCTCAGAAAATGGTGCCATTATTCAACTCTGAAGATAAAAACAATCTATTTTCCAATAGAGTAAAAGAGGCGACGTGTCCATCTGAAATGATGACATCATCTGATTCTAGAACATGAATGTGAATGCATATGAATACTGTTCTTGCCATAGACATAAAAATAGTGGACAGACGGTTGTGGCTCCGCCCCATTCATGATAATGCGGCTCAGTCATGGAGAATTCAAAATGGCCGCGGGTTAGCCCCCACCACTCCCCCCTCGGTGGGGAGGCGGGGAGAGGGCGACTTTGGGGCGGCCTTTTGCTGACGTACTGCCGTCGTTGCCTCTATGGTTACCGCCCACTCGTAGGTGTATGGCTGCGACCTGACATTTCCGGCGCGTAAAGCCCGCCTTCTTCATTAGATATGCACGAACTTTAAAAAATCACAGGCTAAACCAGCCTGGTTCAAAAAAATTCACCCCCCTCAGCGTCGTCACAGAGCCGTAAGCTAACGTCACAGAGCCGTAAGCTAACGTTTGAGACCAAAGCCGTATTTTGAGCCTCAGGCTCTAAAGTAGGTTTTGAAACGTCCAACTCCCCATTGACTTGCATTGAATAATTCTACTTCCGCAGCGGCCCCTAGTGGTCAGCAGCAGATTGCAAACATGGCAGCCTGCAGTCGGCGGCTCAATTTGAGCGTGGTAGCCTCGCCCACTGGTTCTTGCTCCCTTTCTCTCTCACTTCAACCAAAAAGGCACAAATGGTCCCTATCAGCTGCTTTGTATTTGAGATCTGTTTCATCACTTCCTGATTTAGGTGACATTTGGGGCAAACACTCCCAGATCATGTGACTGGTTTACTGTGCACAGCCCTGATTAGAGATGGAACAGCTAAATGACACTAAAGTACACAACTCAAAAATATCTCTGGCTTGTCTTTCAAACTCCTTTTTATAGAAATAAAATCTGACTTAGCAGAGACATGTGAATCCTCCAGAGGTGAGCATTATCTGAACACTGCAGCTGCTCTGACATCACCTGAGAGGAAATGCTCCACATTCCAACAGTGCAATGTGCTGACGCTTCACATCTGCTGCCAGGGTCCAGGACCAGAGAAGTGGACCTGGCATTGTCCAACTGAAAGACATTATTCAAATACTTGTGAACCCAAGAACTGCGATTGTGGCGGCTGCATTTGTATCTCAGACAGGGACATTTTCCACGGGTTTGGGCGTTTGGATCAGCAGAGGTGACTGCCGTGTGTGCTTTTGTTTTGGTCCACTGTGTTAAAGTGAAAGTAGGTTTCAGTGTGTTTATTTGTGCTGCTGAGAGCAAAAGCAATTCCTCCTGTCTGAAAATCAAATACACTTCTGTTATTTAATGCAGTTTAAAGTGAAAGGCTTATAAACATGTGAGGGGATCTGCCGGGATTAAGCTACTTATACTTTGTTTCATTTCATAAATCATTAATTCATATTCATTTCATATTCATATATTCCTACTACTTGTATGAAACTCAAATACTTATACACAATTAATACTTGAATTCATTATTTTACATATAACTTCTTCCACTAACTGCTTTACATTAACCCATGCACAACTCAAACAAACAAATAATGCAAACAGCTTTATCTAAACTGCTAGTTTCACTTGCATTTTGTTGACTGCATAAATTACCAGTAAGCATTAATATTATTTTTATTACCATCCGCTGGGATCGTTTCTGCATTTATCACATGGATCTGTCGTGTTTGTGTGAAGCAGCTCTGTGAAAGTGAAAGCATGTCGAGCCAAACACGGACCGGATGTAGTGGACCCGAGTCAGCCTCAGACTTCAGTTAGGCCACCTGGACCTAATTTGTTGTTCTTAATACAATTAACATATTGTGAGCTAAGTGTTTGATAAGTGCTGAGTCGGCCTGAAGTATAGACCAGTGGTTCTTAAACTAGGGGTGATTTCCAGGGGTCCCCAGATGATGGGGAAAACTGATACAACAGTCTTAAACAAGGCTTGACACCTTCAAATGCAGTGGTAAATGTAGATTCCTATTTGTTGGCCTATTAAAGTCATTTTTCTCAAAATAAAATAAAACATTAGATATAAGGCTAATTTATCACTTTGTGTGTTGCCTATTTTTTGTGTTTGGGGGTCGCGAATGTGAACTATTGTTATTTTGGAGGTCGTGACAGAAAAAGTTTGAGAACCACTGGTATAGACAGTACAGTGCTAAGTGCACACGGTGATGGAGGGGGCGCCACACACTGCCCCGTGTGCCATGGTGTGTCGTCACCTGATGCGTCTGATAATTAACAGCTTAAGAGTAAAATCCAAGGCTCAGGAAGCCGTTTGCAAATGATGGGCTAAATCCCAGAAACGTTTAGCCAGTCTTTATTTTAGGTCAATCTGCCTAAAGGAGGAGCAGAGGGTGCAGGAGCAGCAGGGGGAGCATGGGGTGCAGGGAGTGCAGTGGCTGCAGGAGGACAGAGGGAGCAGGGGGTATAGGGGTAGCAGGAGCAGCAGTGGTTGCAGGAGGAGCAGGGGGTGCAAGGGGAGCAGGGAGAGTAGGGGGTGCAGGAGGACAGGGGGTGCAGGGGGTGCAGGGGGCACAGGGCTGAGGAGCGGGGCCCAGAGGCTCCCCATCAGCCTGCACTATTTCAGGAATGTGCTGTGGAGCTGTGTGCAGGAGCAGCAGAGCGCACATCATCAGGTCTTATGTAAGGGCCCCCAGATGGGCCCCTGGCTCCAGTGTCTGTCCTCAGCGCTCCAACACTGCACTTCACAATAACAGCTTTGGTTCCCGAGGAGGACAAATGAGCCCGTGTGTCTAGGAATTATCAATACAAATTAGGAAATGATCAATCCATCAATTAATATCAGATTTACAATGTCTTTTCAACTCTCAAGTCGCAAATTGCCGTTTGACCTGCTCCACCTGGAGCTCCATTGTTCCACTGAAGGAAAAAGCCCCTCAGATCATTATGGCGCCCCCTCCCTGTGGAGCGTAGAAAACATCTCAGGTGGATCTGCTTTTGTGCCAGTGACAGAAACCATCAGGACCATCAAGGTCACATTTTTTTTCACCAGAATCTAACTTTCTTCCACTTTCAGTGTCCCATGTTTGTGTCTCTTGTAAAGTCCAAGCTGCAGTTCTGTGGTGTTCAGGGAGACCAGGCCTTTGAAGATGTGTTTTGTTATTGAATTCCTTCAGTGTCAGATGTGTCTGATGTTATTGGGCTGCAGTCGCACCAGTTACAGCCTTCATTTGGGTCGAGGGTCAGAATCAGATCCTCAGGCTCAGTGTCGTTTTTTGACTTGACTTTTTTGTTCCATAACCCTCAGGATCTTTTAATAAATTCCAAATGACTTACTGTGTCCCTCAGCAGCGATGGAGAGAGGCCCTGCTTATGCAGCTCTGACCACGTTCAAAAAGAACGTTTTTGTCCTTTGCCATCAGAACGTCATGACAGGTGAACACCTGACAGAAAATGACACCGAATCCACATTTGTGCTTTTAAAGGCACGTGGTCCTTAACTTTTGATCAGCTTTGATCAACAGACTATTTCAGTTTAATTGTTGTTTTCAGTCAAATCTTTTTTGTCTCACTCCCATTTCTTGTTGCTTATTGAAGCTCTACTTGGAGCTTTGTTATGATCCAACCATGAAAAATGTGACTCAGCTGCTCTTAAACTTTAATTGGGACTGTCTCTTTAATAGCATATTTAAGGTTACCACTGAAAGTGACAAACAGAGGTAGTTTTACACAGTTAAATGCATGCGGTCACTTATGATGCATTCTGAGCATCCTAATTATTCACCGCAGTGATTTGGTTGAGAATAAAACATTCTTTAAGTTGATGCAGGCAGCACACAGCGTCTGATTTTGACCCTAAGAGCTCCTTATATGTGCTGGAGATTTTACATGAAAAATCTGGTTGTATTTTCAGTTGTGTTTCAGTCATTGCCAAGTCTGTTACAGTGAAACAGAACTGAAAATAGCACATTACAAACCCAACTCTTAACCTAAACGTGACTCAAATCGACTTTCAAGCAACTTTCCAAAAAAAGAAGCCCAAAGTTGCCATAAAGAAGCAGACTTTTTACAATATATGTGCAACAGTACATTATGTTTACTATTTCTCACAAAAAGCTACACACTAACATTTGATATTGTGACGTCCCTCATTTGAAGTGCAAACTGACAAAATATGGTGTTTTAAATTTGGTAATGTATGTATTTTAACTTACAGAATATTTATTTCTTCATAAATAAAAAATAAAATAAAAAATGAACAGAACAAAAGGGAAAAACATTCCAGATTAAAAAGTCAAATTGAAACCGCTCCATAGAATCACCAGAGCGTTCATGTCCTGTGGAGGACAGTTCAGCACCAGCCCGTGTCCCACTCGTGTTCAGAAGCTCCACTCGTCCTGATGACGGCCCCAAACAACACAAACCGACAGCATGAAGTGAATTATTCAATCAAGCGCACAGAGGACGGGGCATATTTGAGGCATTTCTGTTCCTCAAAACTATTTTAATGCAACAACGAATGTGGAAAAAATGCACACTGCGGCCGCTGTGGAGATCTGAACACTTTTCAGTTTATTTTCACTCAAATGATATGAAACAGCAGACAACATGGCTGCGACTGGGAACAGCACTGTACAACCACATCATGACATAAAACTCAAAAGTGAAAGAAAATAGTCATTTCTGTGTGTAATAAAACCACAATTTGTAATAATTTGCCACATTATGTGACAAACTTGAGTTATTACATATATAGGAAAGTATTAAATAAAAAATAAGTATTCAAAAATAAGTAAATGTAATAACAAATGGCCTGTACTGTGTTTAGGTTATATCGTAATAATGATGGTTGTCATGGTAACTGGGATAACAAGGGATAAATGCATTTACAGCCTGTTTCCATATCATTCCCAATAAAATGTCTGGTGGTCATTTACAGCCGAAGGACACAAGCGCCCAGTAATGATGTACTTTACTCTGCTAGTTCCATCCTGTTGTCTGTAGTTTAAAGTCATTGGCACATTTTTACCGGTTGGACATTAAAAAAGCCTTCACTGCTTAGAATCAAACGGTAAACCTCAAGGTGAGTGGGCACATGCTCAACCACTGAGCCGCTAATCATAATTCCAAATTGGGTCAGTTACTATACTATTGTGAAAAAGAAATATAAAAGCTATCAGCTGTATTTTGTAATCATTTGTCAAGTAATAACTGCTGTTTGTAACGTACCACAAATGATTCCATATGCTGCGACTGCTTAATACATTTTGGATAAAAAGATGTCACGATATGCAAATCAGTTCAATTTAAAGAACAATCACTGGATTAATAGACAAATCTCCAGATCTTAATCTTAGTCAGGACTCAGAACAAACTAAACCTTCTGAGCCCAGGGGCCCCCCATCGGAAAGAAAACATCTCAAGGCCCCCATCGTTCTCCACAAAGGCTCCACAGTACGATTCAGTTCAAATCATTTCTCATCGTCCTTATTGTGCTGTAGCTGTTTGAGAACCACTGCCTGAAGTGACCAGTGACCATCAGAAATGATCTGATGGCATTAAAGGTTCACTGTGTAACTTTTCTGTCACCTGCTTGTCCATGGAGATTAGCCTGCGTAATCCCTCATTCATCCAGGAATGTTCCATCATAGAAAAGCTTTCAAAGGGAGTCAATCAGTGGAACCTGTGGGCGGGGCTTTCCCAGCTCAGAGTGACATAGAAACAGCATATAGTTCAGACCAGTTCCACTGACTGAGAAGGACCTTCAGATAGAAGTCAAACGTGTCCAGATGACGACCTTTCAAACCTTTCCTACGATGGAACACTCCTGGACCATCGACCCATGGAGATGCTTAGTCAGGAATGGTCCACGGTGTGACACTGAACATATCTATCTTGCAGTTATTCAGTTGCTGGTGTTTTTATATCTACTAAATTATTTTAAATTCTGTATCTAGACCTGGTGCTTGTCTCCATGGAGATAGAAAAGTTTAATGCCATACTGTGGAGCATTGCAGATATAGGAAACATCTCCATGGAGACAAGCAGGTTTGTGAGCTAATATTGACTGACCCAAGGTGACGCTGAAGAGCTGTTTGGATGTAGACTTTCTGATTTAGTTTAGACAAGGTTTAATACTGGTTTAGTCCCGGTTAAACCTGGTTTCGACCTAAAGGGTGGATTAGCCCTGGTTCAGTCCTGGTTTGGTCCCGGCTGCAGAGGTCAGACTTGAGGCTGTGAGACAGCATGAACACAGCCCAGTGATCAGGACGTTCAAACGAGCACATGAAGCAAAACACAACAGCAGCGTGCAGCCATTTAACTCCCGGTCCAGTCTGAGGCCCTGCTCAGACCTGGTCCAGACCTGGTCCAGACCCTAATCTGCAGCAGTGCGTTCAAACACGTTCATGTCCACACACTTCTTCTAAGAAAGCTCTATCCCAAATATAACCCCGGATCGCATTTGAATCTCTATTGAAGCAGATTTTGCCACAAAATAGACTCAAATAAAAGTATTCTTTCTTCATTTTGGCTGTTTTTATTGCACTTGTAGGAGACTGTCTTCTACAAAACCCTTCTGCTTCAGCTCACAATTAGATCAACAGAAATTTCAACAGGAGTCAACAGGACACTCCAATCCACAAAATGAACAGAGATCTAAGATACAGAGATCTAGGCGATCACAGCACTGGACGAGCCTAAAAATGTAGTTACTATTGTCACTCTGATCCTAATACAAGATGAAGCTACACGACCAAAATGTTTGTCTGGATATTCTGTTAAAACATTTAGTCCCTGAACTTAAGAATTTAACAGAGAAAAGAGTTTTATTGATATTTTTATTGGATTCATAATTTTAAACATTCATTAATTTCCTAATGTTCCCGTTAGGGGTCACAGGTGACTGGAGCCTATCCCAGTGACCTTGGGCCTTAGGCGGGGTACACCCTGGACAGTGGCCAAGATCGTGTGATGTTGGTCTTGTCCGAGAATCGAACCCATGATCTCCTTATTGGGGGCAGGAGCTCTAGCTGCTCTGCCACTCTGTCTTCACATATTTCTCACATCTTACACACAAACCTACTTGGCCTGGAGCCTCCTGCTGCTTGTTTCCATGGAAATGTTGCTTTAACTTTAATGTTTATTAGTGGGTTTATTAGTATTTATAGCATTAAACTTATCAAAAGAATAGCTTTAACTTTCTACTCATCATCATCGTTTCTACAAATCGTGCAGGTGACTTTCACCTCCAGGTTACTGTTGCATCAAGCTGAGTTTAACACAAGTGTTCAGGTGTTTTAAACATTTGGACAGACCAGAATTCATTTGTCTAACTGTGGTTGGTAACTGTCTTTTGGAGGCACTGGTTATGGAGGCGCTCATTATCAAAATGACGCAGCCCAATCTAATTCATGCTAAGTTTAGTCCTGGTTAGGCTGGTTTAGTTCTGGTTTAGACCTTTCTTTGCTGACGACTTTGAGAATAGAAAACGACTGATTCAAGTACAAGTCAGTGTCAGTCTGTTGTCCACATTCAGTCTCCTCCTGCAGTAACTTTAACTTCTTTCCGCCTACAACGTTTAGACTCTTTAATGCTCTGTCTCTGATGAGAATGTACAAAGTTTCCAGAACGGAAGCAAAATGAAGCAGACATTTTCCATGAGATTTTAGATCAAATAATCTGCTGTCTAATCTCCAAATCCCTTAAAGTCTGATGCTGAATGTGTGTAAAGCAGCTCTGATGTCACTCACAAGTGTCACAAAAGCACCTGGTGTTTTCATATTTTGTGATATTCTGACCTTAATCCCAGTTTCTCCAGTCAAATCACAGTATGTTCCACTTCACTTTGCTCCATTCTGGAATTTATAATGTGTTTTGTTTTTTAAATGGTTTAGTGGGTTGACATTATCTGAAATAAAATGTGTTTCTGCTGTAGTGGATAGACTAGACTTGTACATAATTAAAAGCATAATGACAAAGGCCTAAGTTTAGTCTGTAGCATCAATCTCCATAGTTACTCAGCAGCCTTCATACTTAAGTAATTCTAAATGTACTTGTGTAATAAACCTGTTATTCACTAATAGTTGCCATTTAAACAACTTTAAAATACTCTGAATACTCGTACTCTAGTTAAATAAGTTCAAATACTGCACACTAGTTGCTCGAACCGTTAGTGGAAACTTCTGGAACGTGGGGAGCAACATTTTAGGGAAAATGAAGTCTAGTGCGTAACGATGGAGCGCTTTTGGTGCGCGTTCGAGAATGAAACCCGAAGGAATTCCACTTTAGCCACAAAGAACACACGGCGGATCGTTCTGAAAAGCAAAACTTACTTTGCTCCTGACTTCTGCCGACAGTCCGTACGCTGGTCCCTTGTTGAAATGAGTCATTGTCTTTAGTGAAAAAGAAAATCCTCAGTTCCAAAGTAGCGGTGGGAAACTCCTCGTCTTTTACGCGCTGTCCTTGGGGGTTCTGACCGCAAACGAGAGCAGATATTCCACTTGGACCGTGTGCAGATTAAAGAGGGAGAGGTGACTTTCTTTGACCGAACTGTGCAACTTTTTCTGCGCAAAAATGTCGCACGGAGACGGGAGAAGACGGGAGCCAATCAGCGCGCAGCAGCGTTCTGCGAGTCCACGCCCTCCGCTCCTCTGCGCCAAAATCAGGGCTGGATTAGGGTTTTGTGTTTGTGTAATGATAAAAAAAAAAGAAGAATCAGCGTTATCAGTCAACATGTCACATTTTAATGAACGTGGGTTTGATAAGTCTTTGCTGGAAAACACCTGCAGGACAAGTTTGAGCAGTTAAGCTCCAGATAAGAAAGAGCTGGAGGTTTCCGTGAGCTGCTGTTGAAAGTCATCCTGTCATCACGGTCTGATCTCATGGATAGTCCACACCACAGACAGAGCAGGTTCCACCACATGGTGTCCCGTTGTGTTCATTACATCCTACAGTTCAAACTCTGCCCGGGACAGGGCTGAACCCTCAGGTACAACTCCCTGAGAGTCAGAGGTCAGATTTGTTGACCTGGTTTATTGTTCGCACCTCAGTAATTACTGAGCCGATCCTCATGAAATAAAAACTGGCACAAAGTTCTTCTCTGTCAGCATAAATAAACAAAAGTGAAGTTATTTTTTCACAGTCAATATTAATCCCCAAAGGCGTGATTGTTGTCAGTTGAAAAGACTTTAAACTATGGAATTTCCCCATTGTGGGACAAATAAAAGTTCTTTTATTAATTTGAGTATGACGTGTTTTTGGAGCCAATAAAACAAATTGTTCAACATTTGTGGATCATAAGTTTGGATATTTCTTTCAAAAACAGTGAACCTGACATTTGTTCTTTTGTTCATTAACGATTAATTCAAAACATGATTTGGATTCTCAAACAACAGCGTTTCTGAACCTGAGCACATTTGTTCCGTCGTGGAGACCTCACAACAGGCTTTTACAGAAAACAGTGGAACTCTTCAGATTGAAACTGGCCCATCCTCAAAGCCAGGTCAGAGGTCACTGAGTCACAAGTTTCCCAGAGTTCAGAGGGAGAGGGAGGGGAAGAGGGAGGGTCCAACTCCCTCACTCTGCACCAGAACAGAGCAGACACAGGAAGGAACTTTATCTACAGCCTGAGGAACAGAGACACGAGCTGATGGAGAGGGACAGAGACACCATCAGGGACAGAGACACCATCAGGGACAAGATCAGGGACAGAGACACCATCAGGGACAGAGACACCATCAGGGACAAGATCAGGGACAGAGACACCATCAGGGACAGAGGCACCATCAGGGACAAGATCAGGGACAGAGACACCATCAGGGACAGAGACACCATCAGGGACAAGATCAGGGACAGAGACACCATCAGGGACAGAGACACCATCAGGGACAGAGACACCATCAGGGACAGAGACACCATCAGGGACAGGATCAGGAACAGAGACACCATCAGGGACAAGATCAGGGACAGAGACACCATCAGGGACAGGATCAGGGACAGAGACACCATCAGGGACAAGATCAGGGACAGAGACACCATCAGGGACAGGATCAGGGACAGAGGCACCATCAGGGACAGAGACACCATCAGGGACAGAGACACCATCAGGGACAGGATCAGGGACAGAGGCACCATCAGGGACAGAGACACCATCAGGAACAGAGGTACCATCAGGGACAGGATCAGGGACAGAGACACCATCAGGGACAAGATCAGGGACAGAGACACCATCAGGGACAGAGGCACCATCAGGGACAGAGACACCATCAGGGACAGAGACACCATCAGGGACAGAGACACCATCAGGGACAAGATCAGGGACAGAGACACCATCAGGGACAGGATCAGGGACAGAGACACCATCAGGGACAGAGGCACCATCAGGGACAGGATCAGGGACAGAGGCACCATCAGGGACAGAGGCACCATCAGGGACAGAGACACCATCAGGGACAGAGACACCATCAGGGACAGAGACACCATCAGGGACAAGATCAGGGACAGAGACACCATCAGGGACAGGATCAGGGACAGAGGCACCATCAGGGACAGAGGCACCATCAGGGACAGGATCAGGAACAGAGACACCATCAGGGACAAGATCAGGGACAGAGACACCATCAGGGACAGGATCAGGGACAGAGACACCATCAGGGACAAGATCAGGGACAGAGACACCATCAGGGACAGGATCAGGGACAGAGGCACCATCAGGGACAGAGACACCATCAGGGACAGAGACACCATCAGGGACAGGATCAGGGACAGAGGCACCATCAGGGACAGAGACACCATCAGGGACAGAGACACCATCAGGGACAAGATCAGGGACAGAGACACCATCAGGGACAGGATCAGGGACAGAGGTACCATCAGGGACAGGATCAGGGACAGAGACACCATCAGGGACAAGATCAGGGCCAGAGACACCATCAGGGACAGGATCAGGGACAGAGACACCATCAGGGACAGAGACACCATCAGGGACAGGATCAGGAACAGAGACACCATCAGGGACAAGATCAGGGACAGAGACACCATCAGGGACAGGATCAGGGACAGAGACACCATCAGGGACAAGATCAGGGACAGAGACACCATCAGGGACAGGATCAGGGACAGAGGCACCATCAGGGACAGAGACACCATCAGGGACAGAGACACCATCAGGGACAGGATCAGGGACAGAGGCACCATCAGGGACAGAGACACCATCAGGAACAGAGGTACCATCAGGGACAGGATCAGGGACAGAGACACCATCAGGGACAAGATCAGGGACAGAGACACCATCAGGGACAGAGGCACCATCAGGGACAGAGACACCATCAGGGACAGAGACACCATCAGGGACAGGATCAGGGACAGAGGCACCATCAGGGACAGAGGCACCATCAGGGACAGGATCAGGAACAGAGACACCATCAGGGACAAGATCAGGGACAGAGACACCATCAGGGACAGGATCAGGGACAGAGACACCATCAGGGACAAGATCAGGGACAGAGACACCATCAGGGACAGGATCAGGGACAGAGGCACCATCAGGGACAGAGACACCATCAGGGACAGAGACACCATCAGGGACAGGATCAGGGACAGAGGCACCATCAGGGACAGAGACACCATCAGGGACAGAGACACCATCAGGGACAAGATCAGGGACAGAGACACCATCAGGGACAGAGACACCATCAGGAACAGAGGTACCATCAGGGACAGGATCAGGGACAGAGACACCATCAGGGACAAGATCAGGGACAGAGACACCATCAGGGACAGGATCAGGGACAGAGTCACCATCAGGGACAGGATCAGGGACAGAGACACCATCAGGGACAGAGACACCATCAGGGACAGAGGCACCATCAGGGACAGAGACAGGATCAGGGACAGAGACAGGATCAGGGACAGAGACACCATCAGGGACAGAGACACCATCAGGGACAGGATCAGGGACAGAGGCACCATCAGGGACAGGATCAGGGACAGAGACACCATCAGGGACAGGATCAGGGACAGAGACACCATCAGGGACAGGATCGGGGACAGAGGCACCATCAGGGACAGGATCAGGGACAGAGACACCATCAGGGACAGAGACACCATCAGGGACAAGATCAGGGACAGAGACACCATCATGGACAGGATCAGGGACAGAGACACCATCAGGGACAGGATCAGGGACAGAGACACCATCAGGGACAGGATCAGGGACAGAGACACCATCAGGGACAGTATCAGGGACATAGACACCATCAGGGACAGGATCAGGGACAGAGACACCATCAGGGACAGGATCAGGGACAGAGACACCATCAGGGACAGGATCAGGGACAGAGACACCATCAGGGACAGGATCAGGGACAGAGACACCATCAGGGACAGGATCAGGGACAGAGACACCATCAGGGACAGAGACACCATCAGGGACAGGATCAGGGACAGAGACACCATCAGGGACAGGATCAGGGACAGAGACACCATCAGGGACAGGATCAGGGACAGAGACACCATTAGGGATAGGATCAGGGACAGAGACACCATCAGGGACAGGATCAGGGACAGAGACACCATCAGGGACAGAGACACCATCAGGGACAGAGACACCATCAGGGACAGGATCAGGGGGAGATACACCATCAGGGACAGAGTCACCATCAGGGACAGAGACACCATCAGGGACAGGATCAGGGACAGAGGCACCATCAGGGACAGAGACACCATCAGGGACAGGATCAGGGACAGAGACACCATCAGGGACAGGATCAGGGACAGAGACACCATCAGGGACAGGATCAGGGACAGAGACACCATCAGGGACAGAGACACCATCAGGGACAGAGACACCATCAGGGACAGGATCAGGGACAGAGACACCATCAGGGACAGAGACACCATCAGGGACAGAGGCACCATCAGGGACAGAGACACCATCAGGGACAGAGACACCATCAGGGACAGAGGCACCATCAGGGACAGGATCAGGGACAGAGACACCATCAGGGACAGAGACACCATCAGGGACAGAGGCACCATCAGGGACAGGATCAGGGACAGAGACACCATCAGGGACAGAGGCACCATCAGGGACAGAGGCACCATCAGGGACAGGATCAGGGACAGGATCAGGGACAGAGACACCATCAGGGACAGAGGCACCATCAGGGACAGAGACACCATCAGGGACAGAGGCACCATCAGGGACAGGATCAGGGACAGAGACACCATCGGGGACAGAGACACCATCAGGGACAGGATCAGGGACAGAGGCACCATCAGGGACAGGATCAGGGACAGAGACACCATCAGGGACAGGATCAGGGACAGAGACACCATCAGGGACAGTATCAGGGACAGAGACACCATCAGGGACAGGATCAGGGACAGAGACACCATCAGGGACAGGATCAGGGACAGAGACACCATTAGGGATAGGATCAGGGACAGAGACACCATCAGGGACAGGATCAGGGACAGAGACACCATCAGGGACAGAGACACCATCAGGGACAGAGACACCATCAGGGACAGAGACACCATCAGGGACAGAGACACCATCAGGGACAGAGACACCATCAGGGACAGGATCAGGGACAGATACACCATCAGGGATAGGATCAGGGACAGAGACACCATCAGGGACAGGATCAGGGACAGAGACACCATCAGGGACAGAGGCACCATCAGGGACAGAGACACCATCAGGGACAGGATCAGGGACAGAGACACCATCAGGGACAGGATCAGGGACAGAGACACCATCAGGGACAGGATCAGGGACAGAGACACCATCAGGGACAGGATCAGGGACAGAGACACCATCAAGGACAGGATCAGGGACAGAGACACCATCAGGGACAGGATCAGGGACAGAGACAGCATCAGGGACAAGATCAGGGACAGAGACACCATCAGGGACAAGATCAGGAACAGAGACACCATCCGGGACAGAGGCACCATCAGGGACAAGATCAGGGACAGGATCAGGGACAGAGACACCATCAGGGACAAGATCAGGGACAGAGACACCATCAGGGCCAGGATCAGGGACAGAGACACCATCAGGGACAGAGGCACCATCAGGGACAGAGACACCATCAGGGACAGAGACACCATCAGGGCCAGGATCAGGGACAGGGACATGGTCAGGGACAGAGACACCATCAGGGCCAGGATCAGGGACAGGGACATGGTCAGGGACAGAGACACTATCAGGGACAAGATCAGGGACAGGGACATGATCAGGGACAGGATCAGGGACAGAGTTTCAGGAGCTGCTCTGACCAAAACGACCCTGAAGTGAGGATTTAGGCTCATTTTCAGTCATTATTCTAGGACTTTTACATTAAATTCAGGCCAGCGTCTTTACTTGAATTAAAATGGCGCGTGGTGCAGGACGTCCTGCTCCTGCTGCTGGTCCTGTACTTTTGTTGTTAAAACGAATTTAAGATCATAAATTAACTTTTTACTTTATGAAAAATAATAACAATGTATTTATCTAAAACGATTTATTGCATCATTTTGTAAATCATGCAGTTTTGCCAAATTGCTCTTCTATTTCCATTTTCCTCATGAGTCTGTTCAAAGACAAATCTGATGCTGAGGACATCTGGGAATGATACATGACAGACTGGGGCAAAGCTGGAAAAATATTGGTGTCCAAAATATCAGAGATTTTGGAACCAATATATTGCCCATTCCTAGTTTTAACAATACAAACTCCTCACTCTGAGACAAATTACGCTCAGTGATTTAACCTTATGTCTGCCTCCTTCAGTCCAAAGGCTCTGGATGCTCTTCCTGGGCTCCTCTCGTCTCTCCTCGCCCCACGCTCTTCTCCCGATGCTCTTCCTGGGCTCCTCCCGTCTCTCCTCGCCCCACGCTCTTCTCCCGATGCTCTTCCTGGGCTCCTCTCGTCTCTCCTCGCCCCACGCTCTTCTCCCGATGCTCTTCCTGGGCTCCTCCCGTCTCTCCTCGCCCCACGCTCTTCTCCCGATGCTCTTCCTGGGCTCCTCTCGTCTCTCCTCGCCCCACGCTCTTCTCCCGATGCTCTTCCTGGGCTCCTCCCGTCTCTCCTCGCCCCACGCTCTTCTCCTCGCCCTACGCTCTTCTCCCGATGCTCTTCCTGGGCTCCTCCCGTCTCTCCTCGCCCCACGCTCTTCTCCCGATGCTCTTCCTGGGCTCCTCTCGTCTCTCCTCGCCCCACGCTCTTCTCCCGATGCTCTTCCTGGGCTCCTCCCGTCTCTCCTCGCCCCACGCTCTTCTCCTCGCCCTACGCTCTTCTCCCGATGCTCTTCCTGGGCTCCTCCCGTCTCTCCTTGTTCTTCTCCCGATGCTCTTCCTGGGCTCCTCTCGTCTCGTCTCTCCTCGCCCCACGCTCTTCTCCTGATGCTCTTCCTGGGCTCCCCTCGTCTCTCCTCCTGATGCTCTTCCTGGGCTCCTCTCCTCCCGTCTCTCCTCGCCCCACGCTCTTCTCCCGATGCTCTTCCTGGGCTCCTCCCGTCTCTCCTCGCCCCACGTTCTTCTCCCGATGCTCTTCCTGGGCTCCTCTCGTCTCGTCTCTCCTCGCCCCACGCTCTTCTCCTGATGCTCTCCCTGGGCTCCCCTCGTCTCTCCTCCTGATGCTCTTCCTGGGCTCCTCTCGTCTCTCCTCGCCCCACGCTCTCCTCCTGATGCTCTCCCTGGGCTCCCCTCGTCTCTCCTCCTGATGCTCTTCCTGGGCTCCTCTCCTCCCGTCTCTCCTCGCCCCTCGTCTCTCCTCCTGATGCTCTTCCTGGGCTCCTCTCGTCTCTCCTCGCCCCACGCTCTCCTCCTGATGCTCTCCCTGGGCTCCTCTCGTCTCTCCTCGCCCCACGCTCTTCTCCTGATGCTCTTCCTGGGCTCCTCTCGTCTCTCCTCGCCCCACGCTCTTCTCCTGATGCTCTTCCTGGGCTCCTCTCGTCTCTCCTCCTGATGCTCTCCCTGGGCTCCCCTCGTCTCTCCTCCTGATGCTCTTCCTGGGCTCCTCTCGTCTCTCCTCACGCTCTTCTGATGCTCTTCCTGGGCTCCTCTCGTCTCTCCTCGCCCCACGCTCTTCTCCTGATGCTCTCCCTGGGCTCCTCTCGTCTCTCCTCGCCCTACGCTCTTCTCCTGATGCTCTTCCTGGGCTCCTCTCGTCTCTCCTCGCCCCTCGCTCTTCTCCTGATGCTCTTCCTGGGCTCCTCTCGTCTCTCCTCGCCCCACGCTCTTCTCCTGATGCTCTTCCTGGGCTCCTCTCGTCTCTCCTCGCTCCACGCTCTTCTCCTCGCCCCACGCTCTTCTCCCGATGCTCTTCCTGGGCTCCTCTCGTCTCTCCTCGCCCCACGCTCTTCTCCCGATGCTCTTCCTGGGCTCCTCTCGTCTCTCCTGCCACGCTCTTCTCCCGATGCTCTTCCTGGGCTCCTCTCGTCTCTCCTCGCCCCACGCTCTTCTCCCGATGCTCTTCCTGGGCTCCACTCGTCTCTCCTCGCCCCACGCTCTTCTCCCGATGCTCTTCCTGGGCTCCTCCCGTCTCTCCTCGCCCCACGCTCTTCTCCCGATGCTCTTCCTGGGCTCCTCCCGTCTCTCCTCGCCCCACGCTCTTCTCCCGATGCTCTTCCTGGGCTCCTCCCGTCTCTCCTCGCCCCACGCTCTTCTCCTGTGGTTCAGTCCAAAGGCTCTGGATGCTCTTCCTGTGCTCCTCTCCCTCCAGGAACAGGATAAAGCACACAAAAGAACCAAAACAGCAGTGGACAATGGTAACAATGCTTTTCCTACTCCACTGGATTAAGAATCGCTCAAAGTTTGCTGTTTAGTTTAAGGACCTGTCTTTTACTTTCTTTAGGTTTTTTGAACCATTTTAAACTCTTGTCAATACTTTTACGGATGTTTTACAAGGATGTATATAAATGCAAAAGCAATAAAAGAACATGATTTTGGTGCAAAATATGAGCTACTATGTATGTCCTCAAAAAGGTGAGTCCTTCTGCTTAGGCTGGACAATACTGGTAAAAAAAGATTATATCAGGATTATTTGGCACAATCTCGACATTATTCTCGATATTAAGACAATATTTTCAGTGGTGGAAGAAGAACTCAATTTAGTTACTTTAGTAAAAGCACAGCTACAGGAGCAAACAAATTATTTAAGTAAAAGTTTTTGAGGCGACTGAATTGATTTAATAGTTTTATTTATATATTTTGTTTGCTCAAAACTGAGACTTGAACTCAAAAACTTTACGCAGAATGTCACCCTGAACGTGCTAAAAAAACCTCAAACCATTTGGAACGTACTTTCCACTTTTGAGTCCAGTTAAAACATGTGCAATACAAAGTACAGATACTGCTCTCAGATGTGATGCAGTAAAAGTAACACGTGTCAACTGTATTTACTTTCCATCAGCGTATATTTTATCATTCCAGTAGAAATGCACAAAAACTGACTGGACCATGATATTAGCTACAAGAGCTCAGAAATTATACTTTGTTTATTTTTAATGCACTCTTTTTTTCCAGACAGAGAAAAAAATGTTTTACATTTGTGCACATTATTGAGATTTCACCCAAAACAACAATTTGGATATCATACAATCTTGAACATACTGTACCTCCCAGTGCCACATCCACTGTGTTTGCCTCAGCTCTCACAGTGAGACACAAAGTTTCTCCACAGACAAGACTCCAACAGGCTATTCTTTGGTTTGAGGGCGAATGCTTCCAAACGAGTCAGTTGACAACAATGATTCTAAACAGACTGACATGGTGTTATTGATTCATTTCAAACTGATTGCAGATCATTTATTAAAATATAAAGTCTTAATTGACACTCAGCAGAAACGTCAGTCTTTGGTCCATCTGAGGCTGCGTTCACACTGGTCCAGGTTCAGGTCCGGGTTTAGTTCCAGTTGTGCTTCGGGGGTCAGACGATGCGTCCAAGGAAAATGGCTTTGGGGAACTTGTCCCTGAGCGTGGCCCACTGCACGAAGAAGTAGTCGGTGAGTGGGTAGAGGATCCGGCCGGTGAGGGACAGAGTGTGCACCCGGCACAGGCTCTCCACGTACACCAGGAGCACCTTCTTCACCCCCAGCACCCGCAGGAGCAGCCCTGCCAGGCACAGGGGGACGCACGTGCCCGGCCCGTTACACAGGATCTGAAACACACACAAGCATCGTCACTGTCGCAGCGAAACGTGCAGGGGTTCACTACATTCAACTCTTTCATAAAGAACCAGTAAATAAAGAAATGACGTGTTATTAAATAGTGATTTGTCTTGCAAGTATTGTGGTTTGATTTCACATCTGACTTTAAGTTCACAGAGCACACATTAAACAGATCCAGGAGCCTAAACTAAGCCAAGGTTCCCATGCATTTCAGATTCAGTTTATAGTCGAACACATACGAAACGACCTTTCATCACTTTATTCATAAATATCTATCTAGAAGCCTTCAGTCATCATATTTCAACCTTTATTTGGATGATAATGTTTTCAAAATGTTTTAAAAATAACTAGTCAACTACTAAAATAATGATTAGTGACAGCCCTAGTCTAAACTTCAGAGTTAAAGCTTTTACACTTAAAGCTGCCTAAAATTGAACGAAAAATAGACTGAAATAAAGGAATTTATTTAATTGCAGGTTTTTACAGCATGGAGCTTAGCTGGTCTCTCCACAGACCTGACTTAACATTTCTGGTGCAGAGTCCACCACCAGCAGCAGAGATGGCACAAATTAGCACCAAACAATATGGTCTGGCCCATCATGGTCAAATGGGACACTGATTCAGATTTTGTGGTCTCGTCCTGTTCAGGTAATCTAAATGCACACCTACACAAGGCTGAGTCTTGGTTTAAACCTGGTCTAGTCTTGGATCTGCTGCTCTGATCTGCTCTAATTCCAGGCCGGTCATTGACACTGGGTGTGTCTTTGTTTAGTCCAGCTTTAGTGCTGTTTTTTTGTAACAGACCAGTATTAATTCATTTATTTATTTCAGTGAAACAGTACATTTCTGATTAATAATTCCACTGCGAGTTGTTTGTGGATACAGTATATAACGCATGTGATGCACTTTTGTAGTCGGGCCTCCAGACAATAGCCCTCCCAAAAATATAATTGGACAGCCCTGGTCTGCACTCAACAGTGATTTAACAAAGCTGTGACCTCCTAAATGTGCTCCATGAGTTCGTATCAGCCCAAACTTGTGTTTTTTGTAGGCTAATCCTGAACGCTATAGAGAAAAAAACACAGGGCCTGACTCCAGAGTCCTAAAATCTACTGATCTATATCTGTTTATTTCTTTGGTGGGACGGTGCATGTTAATGAACATACATGTACACGCTGTAAACACGTCAGACTGTAGCCATGGACTAATTTCCATCTGTTCCCACATTCTCTCCCACAACACACTCTCATTCTTACACCACATGTACATGTTTTTAGTGGGAGGGGAAGCGGAGCACCTGGAGAATACACAGACACAGGGAGAACATGCAAACTCCACACAGAAAGGACCTTCTTGCTGTGAAGTGAGTGTGCTTACCGCTGCGCTACTGTGATGATGAACCATGATGGAGAATGTTCTTAAGTTTGGTTCTAATTTTAACTAACTCTGTTTCTATGGAGACACACCGGTGGCACACGTGATATCAATTATCGTCATATAAAGAAATGTAGAAATTCAAAACAGGTATCAGTTTTTAATTGTGTCTTCCAGCCCGCACCCACACGCACAGGCCTAACATGTGACACTGTACAGCTCTGCTCAGAGAAAATGGATAGAAGACGTATTCAACACCTTAAACAGTCAGGCCTTCTCCCTGACCTGAGCCTGAACCTGTTAAAGCCAGAAAAACAGAGCTACGGAGCCTTCAGCTCTGACCTAATACATCCAGTGTGTGAGCGCCTGTGGAGGGGGGCGGGCTCCTGAATGAGGGCCCTCAGTGGATTGGGGTTGGGGGCTGGACCGGGGCTGTGGAGGGGGAGCAGGAGTTTAGACTTACAGGAAGCCAGACAGAGCTGCAGTGTGGCGTCTGGAGAAGCCATCACGCTCACACGCAGCCGCCCGAGCCAAGCGCGGTGACGTCAGGCCTTTCCCCGTAACCCTGGGCCCTGCTTCCCGATTTTTAGGTTTTAAAGGAAAAAATTCTCTCAGAAATGTTGAGCCCATAATAGTTTTTCATTTCATTTCGTAACATCTTTTGTAATGGAAAATCAAACTAACATTCCTCCTCTGGAAATTCAAAATGATTGCTTATTCATAAAGACTTAAAATCATTAGCATTTAAGTCAGTTAGTCTTAAATATATTATGGTTCATTTCATTTTGCCTCTAGTCGCCTCCGTTCTGGAATTTTAAACACTCTTATGACACATTTTAGAAGGTCTACAGTGCAGTGAATGCGGAGTGTTGCTGGCGCTGGCCTGCGGGAACAGCAGAGCCCGGTGGAACATTCCGGATCAGGCTGGCACCGCGTCCTGTGTGCTGCTGCTGCTGCTGCTGCTGATCCAGAGGCTTCACTGCTGCTGCTGCCTGGTGACTGCCCCGCTCCCAGGAATGTGCTCGCAAATACCGGCCCGAACAAGAGCTTCTCCAACACAAGCGCCCCGAACGGTCTCGAGGCTGGTCTGGAAACTTGGACTCTGTGCCAGTGGAAAACAATACCGAGGCTGCGGAACAGTTAAGACCAAATCATAGAACTGGAGTGTGGTGCTGCATTCTTGTGGAGTGAGAGACACCTGCTCCAGAGCGGAGAAAGGAGTGTCCGATGTGTAAAAGTAACCATGACTTGTAGATAGGAAGAGAAAATGTAGGACCTTAACTAATACACTGAATTAAAAATGAAGCCACGCCCCTACTGGTTCACTTTGGAGCGGTTTGAGATGGTCTGCCTTAAGTGAACCGTACAGTCCCAATGAAGCACTCCAAAGTGGGCCCTGAGATGTATCAGCTTCAAAAGTGGTCTGGCTTGCTAATGCCAAATGACTGGAGGAGAGAGAACACAGACAAAGGGAAAAACGAAATGGCAAAAAGCAGATGTAAGCAGAAAATAATCATAACTCACCAAGCACTGCATTTCCACTAATGGTCTCAATCAAAAGTTTAAGACCAGTTGAATAATTGGCAAAAGTCACATTTTCATGGCTGGACCTTAACAAGGTTCGAGTAGAGTTTCAAAAAGCAACAAGAAATAGGAGTGAGACAATTTAAACAAAAAAATGTAAAACAAGAATTAAATTGAACTAGTCTGTTCTGCAGCTGAGCAACAGTTTAGGACCACACCTCAAAAACAATCCAAAACCCCCTCAAAGCAGAAATCAAAGTCCCAAACATGAACTTAGTCATGAGTAGCTCCAATTACTGTTGATCACTTCAAAAATTGGTTGCAGCGCTTGATGCAAGTGTTTCCAGGAGGTGAACATTTCTCCAAAGACATCTACTGTCTGAACTGTGCTCTGTTTGTGTAAACTTCCCTTGACATCCATCCCCTAAGGTTCTCCAATGGAGCTCCATTGTTCCACTGAAGGAAAAAGCCCCCCAGATCATTATGGCGCCCCCTCCCTGTGGCCGTAGAAAACATCTCAGGTGGATCTGTTTGTCGTGCCAGTAACACTGGAAACCATCAGGACCATCAAGGTCACATTTTTCTTTCAGTGTCCCATGTTTGTGTCTCTTGTAAAGTCCAAGCTGCAGTTCTGTGGCGTTCAAGGAGACCAGGCCTTTGAAGATGTTTCTTGTTTCTGAATTCCTTCAGAGTCAGATGTGTCTGATGTTATTGGGCTGCCGTCGCACCAGTAACAGCCTTCATTTGGGTCGAGGATCAGAATCAGATCCTCAGGCTCAGTGCTGTGTCATTTCTTAGGATCTTCCACTCGACTATTTTGTTCCATAACCCTTAGGATCTTTTAAGAAATTCAACTTACTGCGTCCCACAGTAAGTTCGCCATCAGAACATTGCCATACCTCCTTGCCAATACCCAATCCCATCAGACCTTGGAAGGTCAGGGCCTGGTAAGCACTTGGATGGAAGAGCGCTGGAACACCAGGTGTCACAGTCGAGCGACTGGAGGACGAAATGCTGTTGTGTCCTTAGGCAAGTCACTTCACCCACATGCCTAATGTGAGAGTGGTGTGTGTGTGTGCGTGTGCGCATGTGTGCGTGAATGGAATGGTTGGTGGTGGTCAGAGGGCCGGTGGCGCATTTATTCAACTGGTCTTAAATGTTTGATTGGGACTGTATGTTGAGCTCTTAGCAAAACAAAGCCAGCAAAGCACATTAGCATCAGCTGTTTCATGTTCATCGACGCACTGCACTGGTTTTGTCAAGACCAAAAATATGATATTTCCAGGTCATAATCATCTAACATTCTCCAAAGCCAATGCATTACATAAAGAGAGGTTCAGACGCGGTGTAGAGTCTTTGCAGAGAAGGAAATAAATGCAGAAAAAGCGGAGGACAAACAGGAAGTAGTTTCCTGTTTACTCTAGCTTTAGCCTCGTCTCACAGACACAAACTGGGAATTACTAAACGTCTTTTTGTGAATCATGGACATCAGCCTCAAGATTAAAAAGTCTAATTCAGGTTTCATTGATAAAGATCATATAAAACCTGTTTGAGTGACGTCAGTTGCTCCAGCAGAGCTTTGAGAGTCCGGCCCTGAATGGAAACACTTAACAGAATCGTTCCAAAGGCCAGTCACAACGTGGCTTGAGCCTTAGAGAACGACAGGCCTTGATTCCTGTCAGTGTCATGTAAGACTTTCACTTTTCACTTTTTTTTTTTTTTATCTCAGCTAGTTATTAAGTTAGTTAAGCTAGTTGTTATTATTAATTAATCATTTTGTGAAGTTTATAATTTGACATCCCAACACTTTTATTTAGTCAAATGAACAATTAAACTGTAAGTTTTAAATAAAGTTTTTTTTAATGCCGACACAGAGGGATTAAAACTAAATTGAAACTCAGCCATACTTCACGTCATTTTCAACTTGCATACACTTTTTCTTCAAAAAACATGATTTGACCCATTTGAAACTATTATCCATTTTACCACAGACACTAATAAATAAAAATATTTTGAGAAACATGGAAACCCCAATGCCAGCAATTGCTTTGATTTTAACTGGAAAATGTAAAAGTGTGGAGCACGCTGATTGTGCTGCAGCTCAAAGAGCCAGGGCCAGGGCGACCTGTTGAACTGCAGCTCTGGAGCTCTGGAGCTCTGCAGCTCTGCACAGCCTCACAGGAGAGTCTGTCCAAACCACACTTCTCCTTATCACCTGTCACTAACTGCCTTTGAGAAGGAACACGACTAAGACGGAGAAGGACTGAGCTCTGATATGTCTCACTCTACATTTACATGCGCAGAAAACACCGAGTGCATCAAAACAAACAATTCGAAATAGTCTTTGCCCCCAAACCTTTTAGCCTCTTGTCCCATAGTTAGAACTGATAAGAGAAAACAGCTATCACACATAAATGGGCATTGAAGGAATGAACACACTTTTAAAGGCTCTATGTTGTGTCTGACATTAGACTTTATGGGACACAAAGCCGGGCCTACAGTATGATTTTCCGTCTAATTTGCCGTATACTAACTGCCCTTTCAGATAACTCGAGAAGAATGTCGCGCGACAAACATGCTTTGTAAATCTATCCATTATGTCACGTTTCCTTTCTCAGAACGCCAAAGGCACTTCAGATATGACAGACGGAGCCAATTCAATGAGACTGATCACATTACACTGAGGCTTGGTCTCCACTGATAGATCTCAATTATGAGCTGCATTCTTGGGATTTTTTCTAAACAAGATAGATTTCATTTGTTAGTTAATCTTAGATGAAAAAGATCATGAACGTTAGAAGGATTGCCCATTTATGGAGGTTATGCAGATGACGTCACAACATTCACATTTTAGTGTCAGTGGAACTAAGGAAATGTTCTCCTGTTAAACATGTAAAACATGAAAGAGCTGCAACATTCACGTTTGTCACTGACACAGCCTTTAGGATCACACTCAGCTGAACTCATTACCCTTAAATAACACGTTTCTGAGTCCAAGTGCTCTTTTACGTCCCAACGAGCGTGTGTGCTCCTCACCAGGTCGGGCTGCAGTCTGAAGACCAGAGGTGTGGAGTAGCACAGGGCGTTCAGAGTGCTGAGGATGGACGAGCTCCAGGACTGATGCACCTCTCTGCTGCGCGGGATCCGGAACACACGGAACTGCAACACAAAATAGAAACCACAATGACATGAATGCGACCCTTAAAACTGAAAAGGCTCTATGAATTAAGACGTCATTATGAGATTTATTGGTTTTAAAGAAATGTCCAGACTTATGATCCACACACATTGAATCTAATCATTATTAGTTTGGTCCCACAAACCTGTCATATTAATCTTATGGCTTAAAGTGCGTATGGCAGGTTTTCATGATTTTCTAATTTTCTCTTTATTTGGTGTATTAATACTTGTTATAAATTAAAATGATAGTTTTACACCAATCAAGTAGCCGTTTGTGGAGAAAAGTTGAAAAATCTGCAGAAAGTTACAGGAAGTAAACAAACTGATGACATCACACTGGGGACACAAAGGTTATGCATAATTTACACAAAATAAACTACTTTTTTTTACCCTTTATACATTAATTCAACAAAAAAGGTGTTCACATCTATTTTTATGTGTGAAAATGTAAAACATCTGCGACATTTGATGAGTTTTGGCTCAGTTTACAGGATGTTGCTATGGTAATTTCCTAGTGTGATGTCATCATTTACAACCAGGAAGTGAAGTTAAAAGCCTAAAAAATTGCTAAACCGTGATAAAATTTGTAAAGTATCTTGGCAAAATGTGAAATATATTTATCTAAACTACATTTTTGTGAAATGCGTAGCTCAACCTGTGATGGGCACTTTAAAGTCTTTTCAATTTCAACTCCATCTCTTTTGAAAACATAATTTAACTTTTGGTTATTTTTGCTGAAAAAGACACTATATATCTACTACTACTATCTATTATATCAGGTCAAAATATCTGAAATCTGACAGTTACACAGAGAATTCTGACCTGCCTCAGCTCAGTTTAAACTATAGGCGTTCTAAAATATTGTGACCGTGAACACAACCTATAGATGAGGACTGAAGAGCTCCATAGTCTTTCATATGTAACATGATTCAAGTGACCTGAGAAAGGTTTGGAGTCAATCACAGAACCAGATCTCACCCGCACTAAAGAATACTTGGTCCAGGAATTGTTCACGCGACATAAAAGGTGCACGGCCTGCATCGCAGACAAGAATACAACAGGTGGAGTCTTTGTGAGCGAGAGCACCGTCTTTGTGGGTCAAACTGTCCCACATGTTTCAGAGGAGAGGGAACAGGAGCAGCCAGTAGTTTCTGCGGAGATACAGTGCAGGTTCAAGAGATGATGCAGCCCTTGGTCCTTTCCCGAGCTCCGCCCTGCATCGCACCTGCAGCTAAGTACACCCCGGCTCCATCCAAAAGTTCACATTATAGCTCCGTCACCCTCGGAGCTACATCATGCAGCAGAAGGAGCTTTGGCTGTGTTTGGAGGATCTGACTGTGCTAACCAGCAGCAGCAGCAACAAGCTCCTCTACTGCCCTGTTTTGAACAACAATTGGCTGCTTGTCAGTGTCTGAGCTCGTCATATCTTGGAATCTAAGCAGGTCGGGCCTGGTCAGTACT